>MNPL01015616.1:33194-96725 GCA_002081605.1 Tropilaelaps mercedesae | reverse complement strand
TAAAAACAGAGGTATTTTAGACATTTATCCTCACTGCGGCGTTATATAAAGGGTGATCAAAACGCCCTATCTTATTTTTAAAACATTCATAAAATCACTGTGGTTGAGAGTTTTCGATCTCCTACATATTGGGAAGCTGGCATTAAACATCACGTATCTGCAGTCTACAGTGATCCAACAGTATGGCGAGGTATCACAAAATATTTCCCAAAGCTAATATACACAATACTATGTAATAAGTACTCAAAAGAATACAGGTGTAGAAAGTTACACAACGTAAATATGAATAATGACTGAGCCACAAAACTTATCATACCAAATTAAATTGAGAGTTTACCAAGTATTGTATAAAGTTCTTTGTGGAGAAGTAAAAAAGGTATCAGTTTGTAGGTGATCGATTCCCATTAGTTCTGGAGGCTTGCCTACGAAAAGCTGAACTGACTCTGTCGATACTTAATAAACATAAATGGCTAGAGCGAAGTCTATATTCAGACGCCTACGCAGGCACTGCCTTAACAACACCAAGCTGCAGTATTGCTCTATTGTGCGTAAACATAGGTGTATAAATCTGTATAAATATGTGATTAAGCCCTTACACTCAAGATGTAATATTGTTTGAAAATTGACCAAACGGATTTACTCCCAAACTGATTCATAGTGGTTCTAAGAACATCGTTTTGAATAGTCTGAAACTTCTACTTAACGTTATCATGTATGTAGTTAAAAACGGAAATACCGTGGGAGATTACCGGACAAATAGGGATTTGCATATGTCAAACAGTCCTTATTAAACTTTATCTTTTTGAGGTCATCTACTGGGGTAATAACTGCGTACCATATCTTAGATACAACTTCACCGTGCACATTTTATTGAATGTCTTTTGTGCGAGTAATTTGAGGCCTCGGTTTAAGGGTGAGAATAGCATGACCGTTTTATAATTTATATGCTTTCTCCAAGAATATCGATTTTACACTGTATGGTTTTGAGTAGAAAGACACATACGACTTGCCTATTTAGAACGAATGTTAGAGAGACTCTGATATTGAGAGGCCTTCTACCTGCTGTCAGCTCTTTGTTCAGATAGATATCATCTAAACTGGTTGATAGTAACGCCGTTGAAACTCATAACTCGAACCTTGGTGGCTTGAAGGTGACTAATAAAAACATTAAGTGAGGTGCAGTTGAATGATGGTATCATGTTGAAGGCAATGCCACGCCACTAGTACTATTGTAATCCTCTCATAATATACGACTATGTACAGTCATATTATATGACGCAAGGATAGTGAGCATCAGTACCTAAATCACATCGGCTATTGACAAAAATTGATTCTAACAGTTTGGTGATGGTTATAGGCTTAGAGCTACAGAAACAATGCGAATATTTATTTTTGTACGAAGGAACTACAAGATTTTTTATGAAAACAAGAACAGATAATTGACAAATTAAAACTATTAAGCGGCTAATTAGGAGGTGACAATTGTGATAGATTATTTGCGAGGAAAAACGAGATGCCTCCTTTAGAATTAGCTTTTGTACCACTTGCACGGTTATGGATCATCATCGCGTTAAATGTGCCTGAATTTGCTCGAAAAGCTTGAGTCCGCTACACTGATTGAACACTGAAGAGTCGCGACATACCTCGTCAGAATGAATGGCTTCTAAGGCATTGACTATGGCACCTCCAATATTACTACAATAATCAACAAAAACGCTCTGCCACCTCAAAAGATCCAATAGAATTTATGCCATTATGAGAAAGTAGAGAGTACATTACCGAGATTTGGTTTACGACAATTGACGAGTTTGGCTGTCTTAAATATACTTAGCTTGCTCCTTTATTCAAAGTCTTGGTGTGGCATTGCTTACAAGCTTACAAGCTGCTTAGTCCTACGGGGGAATTTACGACGTATTCTGTTGAAATATATTTGGCCGAATTATCTCCAGAAATATCAAGGTGATGTCGATTCGACAGTGTCGGTGCCTAAATCTGCAAGCCAATGAACCAGGGACCAAGTTTCGAGATATGGTAAAGTTGCCGTATTAAAAAGTGGTTAAAGACTTCGCCACAATCTAATTTATATGCATAGTTAAAAAACCTCTAGAAAATGTTTGCTCTACGCTCAAAAAGACCCAAAAACTGTATAGGAATGAAATTACTATTGTCACGTCCGCGTGTAGATACTAGAGTATGATCAACCATGACAAAGGTATCGACCTCCTACGCAGCCTTTGTGCTCAGCGGATAACAACCAGATTTCGGCCTTATTATGCCGTTGATACAAGACGCAAGTCTCATGGAGTTAATCGAGATGACATAACCTTCTTGCCTATCATGCCAAGAAGGTTAATGTCGGAATCATCCATTAAGTGTATGGGTCTCCCAAAAAGGTTTTGAAGTCTAATTTCAGTACAAATAACCTATTAATTAGCACAGTGGAATATAAATTAAAGGTGTTTACCGCAGATTTCGTGCCGTTCTTCTTAACAAGATGCTCCAGTTATTCTTAAAAAAAGGTTTATTGATCCAAAAGCTCAATGCTTTCGAAAATTTTAAGGAGATGTCACCACCCGTTGTACTTCTCTAGAAGTATTTGTTAAAAGCTTCTTAAAAAATGCTTTCTGAATTCTCATTCATTTCCAAAAAAGCTTCAGACACTTTTTCAAACTTAATCTAATGTGCAACAACTGGTATCTCAATAATTAGAAATCCTTCCAATACTCTCATACCCCTAACATGAATAGGCATCATATTTAAATTTGAACACAAAATAAATTGGATTTTTCGATCTATTCTCTATATCATAGAAGCCACGGGAAAACAGGGGTTGTTTGTCAAATCAAAGTGACTTAGCCGTTTCAAAGTTATAGATTATCCGCTACTTGTCCATGTTGCTGTCTACTATAGGGATGGAAAAGCTGTCATATGCAAGCTTTAGGCGCTATACGAACAATGAGATAATCCAGCTGGCTGTCGATTTGCTGCCAAAGCGAATCGAAAACCATCCCTACAAGTTTCTCTAATATGTCGTTAACCTTCCCAGCGAGATATGCTAATCTATCGACCGCGTATCGTTCTTTGCGGTACTTCGACGTACACTCGAATGCACTTTACTTGATGTTGCGCCACATGAACCACCAGTATATATACTGAGTTTATTCTTAAAACAATATAGAACCGATAGTTTGAGTAATTTTACGTTAGTTTCTTTTAAGACAATGCATCGAACGCTCATCAAAGCTATGCACTTATTAAGCTTTTACGCGAAGGGAACGCGTTTTCCAAATATTGTCCCATCTCGGCCGTATACCATTGTTGCATCTGGATAAAAGATAATCTCAATGTAGTTAGTCGGCTATTACGTATGAAAGACTGTTATTAAACCACGCTAGCACATTTGCGTGTCTATTGATACTTGAGTGAAATTTGAAAGAAAAATTTGAAAAGTAGCCATGATCACTGTTGAAACCAATAACAGAAGTTTAAATATACACGGAAAGATATTTACGTGTCTGTTGAAACTTAAGTGGGTCCCATGAATAAATTTTAAAATCAGCCGTTATTAATGTTCAAACCAATAACAAAATTTTAAATACCCCCAAAAAGTAATTATGTATGTTTTATATAAAAATACAGTTTATGTTTGGTTTATGGCTTATAATGAAACATTCTACATGCTCTCAGTTGTACGACCAGTTGTTTTAAAAAGAGCCCATACCTTATACACACTTATTTCAACTTATTTCAACACACACCCAAGGGCACAGAATGCTAGTGTCCCAGTAAAAAGAGATTGAAAAAAGCTCTACCACAAATAATTTTATGAATATTTTAGAGTGGGACAAGACCTTTTGACTACCCTTTACATCACATGCCATCATCGATAAAACGCAGTATCAACAAGATGATCTCGTTAGTTCTTTATCAGCTAAATACGGGATACTTTCCGTCGAAATTCGACCACTTTCTTACGCATATCAAGTCGTTTTTTATGGGCGAATTTCAACACCATTCGTGCAGGCTAAATCTGGCTCCATCACAAAAATATGGTACCACATTGCCAGTTACTATTGTTTTTGAAGCGACTTATAAAATATTTTGTATAGCCAACCAAAAGCAACCATTTACCATAGTGGTCGCATGGCCACGAACCACCAGAGATAGCACTTTTCAGACCTTGTAAAATGTCTAAGTCTTTGGTGTCTAGGGTGTCTAATGTCTAAGGTGTCAAAATCTATCTACCTCTAGCATTACATAAATCCTGTTTTAGACAAACAAAGATCCTGTTTTACTGGCTTTCTCTACTTTGCACGGCTGTTTTGCTAATTTGTCGTCTATTATTAGAAAGCTTGCTTCTGTCACTTTTTTAATTCCATACTAGGCTTAATCATGTGTGCAATTGCAAACAACACAAATGTTTTTTTTGAGTAATGTGTAATGACCATCTTTGGCTTCCACGGCAAGAAAGAATATTGTTTTCAGTACAAATGCGTGACACTACTCTGCGGTGCGACATGGATACGAGTTGATGGCGAACACTAAGTGTAAGCGCGGTTTCCACCACGTATAACGTTTCAGAGGCAGCGACCTCCCAAAGGGATCCCATAAAATTGTAACGCAGACTGATCTATGATATACAAATTGCTTTCCAAAATTGCCATCAAACAAAAAAGTCGCTATAGAGTCATCAGTGACTAATTACATTTCAACTTTATATTACTCCCCCTTATTCTATTATTCCTACGTTGCCTCCTTAACCAATAATTCACCTCTTCAATAAGTCCAATCTATAACTTTGGTTGTTAGTGGCGCTATCCAATGAAGGTACAGATTGTGAATACTTGAAGCGAACTAACAGCTCACAGCAATATATTTTTCTTCCCAGAAAGAATTCGTCTGCCTGCGACTGCTTCCAATTAGCCAGTTCCTCGGTCACGCGTCTGCTTGTGTGCAGGTGCACCATTTGCTGAACATAACTTCCGAGGTCGTTTGTTTATTCCAGTTTAACTTCCCGAGACCATTTCTGCGCTGCGTGCAAGTTAAACACTAGCGTTGACGCTGTTATTCGATGGCATGAACAGAAACGCATCAGCTGCACAGCAAGCGCGCAATGGCAACGCTATTAACCAGAAGAATTAGCTAAACTGGTTGTCGGCTGCCACCCCGATGCTTCTGCTGCTGCCGCCATTACTGCAACTTCCTACTCTATCTAAAATGAACAAAGTGGCTGCTGCCTCCGAGAATGGCTAGCGAACCCTTAGCTCGTCGCCCTCAAGCGAGTCGCGTACTGACCTTGTACTAAAAACCCGAATGTTATTAACAACAACAAACAGGTTGTGTGTTGTTATTGTCGTTGCGGACTACCGTTAGGCCGTAATTAAGTGTCCCGAACACAAACCTCCCCTATTCCTTCCCTTCTCTTCTCTTTACTCCTGCCATCCAATCCTTCTACCGCTTCCAGTTATTGTTATCACCCTTTCCCCTACTCTTCCTTTTTGCTCCTCTGGAGAAAACTTCCATTTCCTTCCAAGCTCCTCCTACTGACTACTACATTCATTCTTTATGGCGTTTCGTCTTCGCTCGGGCCGCCATCTCCATGATATGAAACGAGACGAAATGATTCAATGGAAACAAAGACAAAAGCAAAATGGGAACAGGAGAGGGAAACGGCGGCAAGAGCCGTAGCGGTCCATTAGCGAAACGCTTGTGTTTATTTATGTTAGTGGATGTTTGTGTAAGTGAACGTGCATGCATGTTTCTGTCGTCAGCCCGAGAAGAACGAACCGGTGTTACCATTCTATGAGTCCATACACAAAAGCGTTCTCTGCAGCGTGCTTTGCTCACGGCCAAATGCGGTTATAGAACAAAAGAAGCAGGAAGTTTGCGCTAATATTAAAAACTGCCCCAGCAATAACAACAAACACCGGGATACAAAAATAAATGCCCAGATGCGTCTAATCGTAATGGAAGCAGTTTTACTATTCACCAAAATGCATGATACATTCTATTCACAAAAAAATTATTTTGCAAAAATATGAAATAAGGGCTTGGACTTATCCACGAGCTTCACTTATTATAGAGAATTAGAACTAGAGAGGGGGGAGTCAAGAAGCTGAGTTTACCATGCGAGATGTATGCCTAAAGATATGAAGGTAAAAATCGTAGCAAAACCATTCGACTTTGTAATGGTTGCTGCACAAGTTGGCAGTGCAATTCAATACTATGGGACGCTAACCGTCACACATGTGCAGCCTGTTTAATGTTAATCACAAAAACCCAAACTTATATGCAAAATTAAAAAATTATATTTTCGAACATTCATAGAATTATTTGCGGTTGAGATTTCTTCACTGACGTAATGATGGTTTACTTCTACATAAAGGACAATTTGTGACAATTGTAATTTTTTACTTACATATGTACAGTTTTAATGAAAGCAAAAGGCTCCTAAACTAAAACCGTAGTTAAGCAACAGTCGTGAAATCCATCATACACAATATTCGAATTAACTGCGCAGTGATTTTCCCTAGTCCAGATGTACTAATTTTATACCTCATGGCACTAATTTTGTATTTCCGCTCCTACAAAGAGGCCAAGTATTCTATTCAGGGTTCTTTTTCGAATCGCGGTTTTCCACCACAGCTAGCCGATATGCTTAGAGCAATTCAGTAGGACTTTTGCTTCATAACAGCAATTTATTCTTGAACAGCCGAAAACTATCTAGGAATGTAGGTTCAACTCGTCGATCACTTTATTTTTAAGCCATTTAAGAAATACAGTGTTAATATAATGAATTTTCACGGCCATCAATCGAATTTCAAAGATGTTTTTTTTGTCCTTCAAATGATGAGTTTTTCGCAAACTGTATGGTAAAGAGTACCATTTTTGGCCAATCAGGCATTATAATTGTTGGTACAACTTGGTTTGGTTAAATAAGTTGGAGTATCGGCGAATAACATTTCAAATTAGTTATAAAAATGCATGAAGTGCCTGGATGAATTCGACTAGCCCAAGAAGTGTACATTAGTTTTCGTCGCTGAAATCGTTTTCGTTTTCATTGAAATCGTTACATATAATTTTTATATTTCACAACCATCTCTTTGCTTGGTCCTATTGAAATAATACGTCACTTGTAATATATAGTAACTTCTCTACTGGTATCTTCGAGTAACCTGTACATACATGCAACCATGTGATGCATTTCTTCGAAGCGCTGAAATAATATTTCATGTTTTTCGGTGTCAGAATTTGCAAAATAAGAATGATTTGCTCTCCGATGAGTGGTTCTTTGAAGATGCAATTTTGAAATAAATAGAACACGTCTTCGATTCGTGTTCACAATCCATGGGTAAAGTATAAAATACAGAGGTTTGGGTATATAGATACTTTTTTAGAATCTTTTTAGGGTTTTTAGAATCGTGCACTACAACCGATAAAAAAAACGATACCAGTTTTTAGCGTCGCCATGGATAATCTTATTATGGCCTCATTTAAACTTAAGCTGAAGCATGACCGCCTAGTACATAATATACTAATTTCCGCGTATCTCATTTAACGAATTAGATTATCGTACATCATGCTGATCTGTATGTTAACAAAACAATACGAATACACAATTTTTTCACACATTATTGGGCAACCAAGACGCAGGCGCTCATTCCTCAAAGTACTGCAGCCCTATATCGGCAATCAAAACGAATGGATTTAAAGAGGGCTATACTGAAAGTACACACAACCTCCTATGTGTCACAAGATGATGCTCGTACCAGATCAAAACTAGTTAAGTTTATTCTCGATCGAAAAGCGCACAGCTGGTAACTAGCCTGCGTGTGTTCAACCCCGATAGCATGAACAATAGCAAGCGTACTTTCTGCCAGGATAAGCGAGAAGCCACTAGAAAAAAATCTGGAAATTCAGAACCATCTTTAACATGTTCTACGCGCGTTTATAAAATGTACACGCATACATGTATTTTATATCACAATTACTCCAAAATATCCAAACAAGATCATATAAGCAATATCGACTGGATTATTAATAAAGCATCTTGAACACGTGAGCGCTTTTTCACAAATGGCAGTACGGGAGAAGCGAATTAACTGTACCTTTACTTGAAGAGGATGGGTAACTAAGCGAGATCCACCCGCGAGCGATCTAGGTCAGGTCTCTTACCTTTTCTTTTGATATTGGAGAAACTAAGGAGCCTCGCGGCTACACAGAAAATCTAATGCGAGGAATTATCTCAGAACAGTTTGAATATAATGAAAAATATAAAGTGAATGGTCAATCGAGAACGAAATCCTGCAAATGCAAATACTGTCTCTGAAGTGATTTTTACTTATGTAAACACTTTCCCGAGCACACGCTCTATTAAAAAACAACTTGGCTATGCCATGGCTCTACCCTGATATTCGAATGTAGCAGGCAATATTTTAAGACCCTAGTAGACATATATTACAATAAAGGCGCCTGCTCGTTTCGTGGTCTCAATGTGTTCTGTCGTGTCTTCGCGCGAATATTAATTGCTTCTCTTGTCTCAAAACCTGGCCGTCGGTTTGACAAGCCCTCTATTCAATACGGTGCCGGGAAAACCTGGTAACCGATCTCGCCACAATCTGGCCATTTAATGATTAAGCCAGAAGGAAACGTCTTCTTTTAATTATACATACAAAGCGTTCTGGCCCTGTTTCCTATAACAATCTGAAATTGTCCGTCAAATAGAGCTTTCTTTTTTTCTCAATTGGATTATGATATAACCTACATTCCCGGACGCTTTAATCCAATACGTGCATTAAACAAGTTTTCGCGCTCACGGATGTTTGTCCCATTTCATAAGACATTCCAAAAGTCTAGGTCACTAATAGGATTCGAGTCTCTCAATTCAGCATTACAGGTAAAAACAGACCTGTATACAAAAGGGTCACACTGTTCTCTATCTAACATCCGCGGTACCCGACCTCATCACTGCAGCTTTTTCTCATTTAAGCTCACAAGTCAACCGCGAGAGAGTTTTAACATCTTTTGCTCCTTTCATTTAAGCACCCGTTAAACTATACTTCAATATTCGTTTACACAACTTTTTCACATCGAACAATTTTTTGTCGACGTTTGCTGCGACATCACGAAAATTTGACATTCACCTCCAAATGGGTGTCAGATGTTGGTATGTGACCTCCCCACTATTACAAGATCAGCAAAAACGAGCAATACACTTTTTCTACAGAAGCGCCCCTACGTTGGCATCAATACAATTCTATGCAAAATATGAAGTAAAAACCTAATAAACGTCCTTATACATTAATGGTTATATATGTTATTTCGGCCGTTCAATCCTTTCTTTTAAGGGCGAAACCGGTATATTTACCTGACAGGAAACTAGAATTCAGCTTATTGAAAAAATTGTCAAATTGAAAGAGACATTCAAGTGACCAAACTGGAACGAAGACTATAAAACATGTTAATTTTGCTAACCACCTAATATTAAATATTCATCTACACGCGGGACGTATTATATACAACTCGATAAGTATGTTGTAATAAATCAATTGTTTATTGCATTAAGATGTCTCGATATGGAGTGATTCTTATGTTGACAAGCTCAGCCCAAGTGTTTATGTTTCAGATCTTACAGATATATGTATATATACTTCAAATGCTGACAACTTCAAGTATAATTCACGTAAATTTCTGCCGAATTAAGCGATTTGCGAGAATTAATTCCTTGTACCCTGGTAACCCCTGTACAGCTATGATGGGCATCGAAAATAGCAGAATAGTTTGAATTTGCAGCCTATGTTTAGATTTATATGAATTGCTAGTTATAACCAGCGAGAAACGACTTAGAGGCTAAAATTAGGATTCAACAATACGAAATTATAGCCTGGTCAAGTTTCAACCATATGGCTAAATTCTTCGTGATATGTATCTTTCAACATTATCTGTGCAATAACAATAGATATTGAGAGCGGATTTCGTTTCCATATATCATGATGTATTTGTCAAATTCGTAACAGTTTTCATAATCATTCTGAAAAATAATTAGCGGTACACTCGCATAACCTTTTCGATATATCTGCGATTGGTAGGCGTGACGAAACTGTAAAAAAGTGGCACTAAGTAAATTCTCAAAACAGTGGGTTGATTTAGGGCGCTATACTCCCTCCTTTGTGGCAAAATGTGGCAAGCTTTTCCAAGGAACACATCAATTCTATTCTTTGCAAGGTATCATGAAGTATATATACATATATCACAGAACATCACAGATGTCCAAACACATCTTACATCGTTAGTTTATATTAGGTTATGTAGTAAATTGAGTGCTTATGGGGACCACATTATAATAGCTATATATGTGTGTTTACACAGGCACTTCAACACAGCGTTTTCTCTAGCAAATGAGCCGAATGGCGCAATATATGTTTTGTACGGCTGCGTGATCGTATATTCCTAACTCTGATGGACTTAGTGAGGGCGCAGAAGCTGACCAGTGTAACGATAAGTCTATATTTTTTTAAAGCTGGCGATCAGCCAACATTTAACGTCCACGGTGGCAGTTTTTGCATTACCTCGTATAAGCTGACCATCAGCCAACATTTAACGTCCACGGTAGCAGTTTTTGCATTACTTCGTAAGACGGATCTGATTTATAAACAAATGTGCACGGCGGGGATCGAACCCGTGCACCTACGTGTCTCCTCCAGTCGCAAGGCGCATACGAATGCACCAAACCACTGAGCTCGAAGTCTAGCGACCGCAAAGTTGAACCATGCGCAAACCCCGCCATAATACATGCTTTAACGGTAGTATTATTTTTAGCACGTAACTATTGAACCACTATCTTTGTGAAAGGTAATTTCATTCCTGTTGGAAATATATCAGAAACAGAATTACTTTCAACATAACGAAATTATTACATTTTATCAAAAACAAGGTACGCTCTACACTGATTACCTTGGGCTTCATGTGCTTAATATGTGGTTAAAACCGTTCAACAGAGGACCTGTCACGCCGTCCGGGGAAACGAGAAACCACCAATGAAGAGGGCTGTATCGCCGGAGAAAGTCCGTTGAATAGCAAGACGTTGGGATAGTGGTCCGAAAAAAGCGGAGTCGGCTAAGCGCACCAGTTATTCATGCAAATCATCTGCAACACGCCACAGCGATGTGATCAATACACTTTTGTGACAGCAGGCGCCTGACCTTCTCAATTACGTAAAATCTTTGGGAGGATAAAAACGCCATATATTTTTAACACAGAAGTGCTTGCTTAGAGGTCCCACATTCGAGTCATTCAACGGCAAACAGGGAATGCTCTAACTATAGGAAATCAGCCTTTGTAAAAGGTTCAACAAGCTATTTTTATAAGCAGAATGATTAGAGCAGAAACCAACGAGAACCCGGTAAAGCTACTGTCAGTTTAGGGAATACTACGGGACATTATTATCAATATATCGAAACTCAAAAAATAGTTATCAAAAATGAGACACGCCACTAATAACTATAAAAATACTGAAGTTATACTTTTTACTGTAGTTTCAACTGTTAAAGAAAAACGCAAAAGTCGATTCCGAAATACCCTGTGTATACTCTCTATCTACGTAAATATTAACTGTCCTCACTTTTAATTAGGAGTACAAGGAGAACAATTAGTTCTATAGAAAACAAATTAGGTTGGAAATGGACATGATTAAAACCGTTTAATGCACGAATATTGAGAAAACGTGAAACTGCTACTTTTAAGAGTTCACATTAATGACAATCTCAAAAAGATTTTTGGCAATTGACATTATGAAATAATGTACTAAAAATATTTGCAAAGCCGGCGTAAATAACGAACAATAGACGTTATGGGCCCGTTGCATCGCAAGCAATCGCATATAAAGTCGCTTCGATTCCTTCCGTTTGCTGCTTTTTTACTTTTTAAACAAGCCTCAAAAAGATTACTGTCGTACCAAAAAGACGTACATGTACTTCCTGGCCAAACGGTGTATCCGCTATGACTGTTTTACTATATGTACTATATGTAAATTGTAAAGGGCTTTCTACGCCCGATTCGTCGCTCTGTTTTTTAAGAGCTTACAAAATTAAGAACCGAAAAACTTGGATTGAATGCAGATCTTTGGTCCAGGTCCGGACGCGGTCAATGTCAAAGTGGTGGTTACCTTACCGTTACCAGCACTACTTGATGATGTTGCGGGTCAAAGGATCTCCTCTGTAGCCCAAAGCAAAAGTACATTTCTAAATACGTTTATATAGTAAAACAGTCATAGCGGATACACCGTTTGGCCAAGAAGTACATGTACGTCTTTTTGGTACGACAGTAATCTTTTTGAGGCTTGTTTAAAAAGTAAAAAAGCAGCAAACGGAAGGAATCGAGGAAAGCGACTTTATATGCGATTGCTTGCGATGCAACGGGCCCATAACGTCTATTGTTCGTTATTTACGCCGGCTTTGCAAATATTTTTATTGAAAGCCCTTTACAATTTACAAAATATAATGCCCCGCGACAATTGACGGTTGTGCCCTGGTTTGCGGTACATTTTATAAGTAAGTTGCTTCCTACAAGTAGCAGCTTCATTGTCGAGCCATATTTGATACTTGAAGCCAAAAATGAGAGGTTCAGGGTACATGGTGCCTTCATGAGACTTGCATGCCAGAAATATCTCACTAGCTGACCCGTGTGAATTGAGTCAAAACTTTGTCTGTGACGCTCATCAAAAGTTTGTCCCCAACTCTGTCCCCCCAACTCTCCTTTTTAAGCGCAAACATTCCAGAATCTTTTAGGGCTAACAAAATCTTATTTTCTGTAAATTTCTCGTCCATACTCTTGATCCCGGTTCAATTACACGGGAGCGCATCGCGAATAATCATGATGGGCAAAAACGCCGAGGAATCGATACCTTCTTTTGGCCTCCTCAATATTTGTCCAAACACGGACTCCGGTTCGGAGAATGGATGAAATTTGAATATCTCACTACAAGAGACAGAGGGTTAGCTTGAAATGGATCGCTTATTGTCATCTCATCCACCATTTTCACAGTCGTACGTAAAACCACGACATGGAGTGATCCTTTAATATTTCTCACAGCCTTATCGCAGACCGTTTCACCCGTTCAATCTTTTTCTCTTTATTCTTTACTAAATTCGGATGCTATAACCCAAGGGAAATTCTCATTGACTTTGATTTTAAGACTTTTTTACTCCTAAGTAACAGACTTATCCGCGCGCCATAGAGCACTTACCAACCCCAGGCACTAATGAATATTAGTGCCGTCGCTTAATTTTTCCTCTTTACCACATCATTGGATTTCGTGATGACGTCTTAACTGGACCGGCCTCACTTGAAGGAAGAAGTTGGCGGTCTCAAAAGAGGCAGCTGTTGCCACGCAGCCAAAAGCTGGTCACACGAATCAAAATTCGCTGGATAGGTGCACGTAGGTGCACGGGTTCGATCCCCGCCGGTGCACATTTACATTTATATGGGGTTCGTATTACGAAATAGTGCAAAAGCTGCTACCGTGACGTTAAATATTGGCTGATGGTCAGCCCTAAAGTTGGAAATGTCAACATGATGGCAGTGCAGCGAGCAGATGATACACTCCCTGAAGATTCGTTAGTGCTAAAAATCTTAGACATACACTAAAAACCCGTCAGTGTTGACGGCCTCACACCAATAGCTCACAATCTATAACTACCCGCAAAAACCAACTACCCTGAATATGCAATTAATCGCCGATATAACTGGCACTCCGTGTTACAATACGATAACAAAGATCGTAACGAATTACAGAGGATCCATTCACGGTCAACAACGCTAACATTGAAAACGTACGTAGAAGTCACAGCACATATATACAGCCCATGAATATTGCAATACGCTCGAACAGGGTATTAAACTATTTCCAACTGCGCATTTTAAAACAGAACCATCGAAAACTGGACGCAAAGGTCAAAAAAAAGCACAAAAACTGGACCCAAACATAGACATCGGAAACCTCAAGTCACCGCGGTATCTCTCAGAGTACACCTCGAAACATGACAATGAATAACTACATGCTGAGATCACTAAATATTTTCACAATACACTCACTGGTATGAATATTGATTACCGCCGTAAAAAGCACTAACCTGTCGCTAACAGCAGATCATGAAACACGAGCATTGAAAATTGAAAGTAGAAGTAACCAGAACGCACTGACAGTACACGTCTAATTGTCAGTCATCGAATTATTCTTCATATCTACTTAACGCAACGCCTATATTAACAGCCTTCATGAAGCCTTCGGCCTCACCGCTCAAATCTCGTCAAATCCACTGCAGTAAACTGTTGTGTTCGTGAAAAACTATTCATCGACGTTAGTGCTCCATCAAACCCAATATAAGTACTAAAAAATAAGCAAAATTAGAAAGCTTTGTCTCAACCGAAATGTTATATAAAAGCATTGGCACCTATGTAAGCAATACTCAAAAAGGAAAAATAATACAGTACTTAAAATGGAAATGGTACTTTGAATTGTTGTGTCCTTATTGTCAGCGTGAGAGGTAGTTAATTAAAAAAAACCAGCAGTATACAGAGTTAAACACGGAATCTATCTCACTCAATATCTGCCTAACGACTTATTGAATCGCAAACTCGGTGTAAGCAAATCATATGCAGAAGCAACGCTAAATGATTTGGTAAGTGATTTTACACATGCGATGCGACTTTCACATTTTCTAACAATATAGGAACTTAAGAGTCCCAAGTTTTTATCGAGACATAGATTACATCGACTTTTATGTATGAAGGCGTGACGCGGCAAACCTCTTTAACAAATAGTAACCTGAAATAGGAGTTCGGCGAAGCTATGAGACCCACATCTCACACTTCTCTATAGTTAATATCAGTTTACCGTACAGTTTGTATTCGTTTGATATACAACCCGAACAAAGAATGCGCAATTTTCCCACTAAAAGTGTTATTTCGTAGGTGTTACGCTATCTTTTCACGTTGTCTATAGCTGTTTGCAACAGTTGCCTTTCCGTAATACTCGGAACAGTCGCCCAGCCTCAGCCAAAAACATTGTCATCGCAGTTGGAAAAACGCTGCCACGGTTTAAGTAATAGTTTTTATAACAAAGCTTTAAGTAGTTTTATTATCTGTTATTGATAAAAAGACTACCTCATAGACCTTCATATTTTAAGCCCATATTTTACGTCGTAAATATGACTGGGACGTCAACTTATGTATTGTACGCGTGTACAACACATAAATCGTGTGCAGTATAACCTTTTGTCGAGTTGCCATGTGTCAATGTAAACGCGACAGCATCCTATGACAAACGTGTTCCAAAACGCCTGCGTTTGGTTTTGACAAAGCACATTTACTTACCTAGACATCACAGAAGTCGAAACGAAAGAGTACCGATTTTACTGTTAATGCTCGTCCACACATGCATTGCCTCAACTTCTATAATAAAGCTTTACCACTTTCATTTATCCAGATCATATTTAATTTTTAGTCATATTTATGATTTCAAATTGATATCCTTAATTAACTTTGATTGATTGATATGGTATAAATTATATTAATATAATATCAGTGTATATTTATTGCAGTTATTCTTGGGTTTAATAAAACGATGTAATTGCGACAACGTCAACTGAATGTATTGACTACGGCCGTACGTCTTCAATCTATCTGTCACTTGAAAGTAAATTAAGGGTTTAGAGCAATAAAAAGGAAGAATATTAATCAACTATTTGGTTCTTAATGGTCATGACTTTGGAAGCTAATTGATATGACTCGGTTATATGAATAATATATAAACTTTCTTTTTTTGTTGTAACCGTCATTCTGGCATATTCTGTGCAACGAACATAAATGGATTACAAATCCAAAGGCGATTGTGGATTAACTTCATGAATACCAACTCCCCGTTTGCTATTACTTTAATACAAACGGTTCAAACCATTACCAGGATCACTGCTTAATTCAATAAAACAAGCCCGGGACAATTACTTAGCTCAGGGATATCTTTTCAAAAATATTTCCTCGCAAATAAGAATCCTGCAAGAAAAATAACAATTACTTAGCTTAGGGATACCTTTTCAAAAATATTTCCTCGCAAATAAGAATCCTGCAAGAAAAATAACTGCATTAAAGACAGCACTTTTTCAGTTAAATTTAAGTTTCTGCCTCGCATCATAAAAATGTTTTCTTTTGAGGCGAATAGGAGAGTGAAAAGAGCATAAGGAAAGAGTAAGGCGAAATATTGGAATAGAATACAAGGGCGGTTCACGCAGGCAAGCACTCAGAGCTTCTTTTCACCGTTATCACATGCATGACATGTTATACATTCACGTAAATAAAATTATCTTAAGAACGCTGAGAGCACATCGTGGCTAATAATAGTTGGGCTGCCTTGATAGTATAATAGTAATAATACAAGGCAGTGGTTGTACTAGCCGTTCTGAATTTGTAGAAAATTCTGTACCGTATCTCCCAACTTCATGACACTCGCTGACGTAATATTGCTGTGTAATGACTGCCAACATGTAAATAAACTATGGGCATTTAACTTCCGGGCATGCCAGAGGCCTTTGCAATCGCCTGCGTCAAAAGCAATTCTCCACTGTTCTTGATATAAATTATACGCGATTTTATATATATCTTCTAAAATGTGATTCGTATAAACTGCAAAGCTAGTCGCGGCGGTGGCCAAGGTTGCTGTATAGTTGATTGCAAAACTGGAAATTACGTTTTGGTGCTGTGATGATTGCAAGTTTCACTGCCGGTGGTTCCATATGCACGTAATAAACTGAACACTTCGTGCTACGACTTCGTGTCGTCACTAAGAATTCTTTTAAAAGCAGTTTCCCTGGTTATGACTGTTCTTAAAATACCCTGGTTAAGGTTGCGAGCCTTGCTTTTGCTGTCTAATATCTTTTCATACGTGACTGACGGTCCTCACTTATCTACGTTGAGATGATACTGGCTCACGACGGGACACCTGTAGACAGATATATATATATATATATATATATATATAGCTCACGGGGTATTCACTCTTCATTTTTTTTGCCTTCCGACGTTATGGAGATGTGCTATGATTGTAAATATCGATACCGCAAGATTGATCAAATGGATCAACTTTCACGGTTGCTTTAAATTCATGATAATTGACCTTTTACTATTTCGTTCTCGAAGCTCATTAGCAAAATTCAAATTTGTACGAACGATTTTTTATACTGATACACGGTTTTTTAATCGTGTTTTCATTAAATATAACGCAGACATGGTGAGTTACCTTCGATGCTCAAATTTTACTAAAAGAATTACAGCTGCAACCAACCGTTTCATTTATCCGTAGCTCACAAAATCGGTCCAATAAAATGTGGTTGAGAAATCTTACTCTTTAAATCAACTTAGGTAAATATGCGAAAAACTATGCGACTGCGGCGAAACCTAAGTTTCTTTATATGCCTACGTTTAACTAAAGACCAAACAAGAAATATAATAACAGAGCCCAAAACAAACTAAGCGCAAGATTAAAGAAACGACTGCTGAAGCTTCAAAAAGCACGACAAACACGCAGTATTTAAACGAATGGTTATCCAAAAGCAAATAATGATATCTACATTTAGAAAATACTCATTTCGTAGATCATATGACTTGCCAAGAACCGAATTCCCGGAGAAATCCCTACCGTTAGAAACTGCAAAAGCGCATAGACTTATCAAGAGACTACTGTCCCTACGTAATCCGGTAAAGGATGTCAGTAAGCTTTATGCGTGTCACAAAGTAACTTCATCGGGATAGACTACTATGAGTTGCTACAATATATGCAAAAAAAATGTTCTTTCGTATTACGATGAATATGTACGACAGTATTTTTATTATATAAAGAGCTGTCTGCCAATATCTATTTCGAACTCAAAGTATATCTAACTTAATACGATCCAGTAGAACACAACACAATCTTGTTGCGCATCAAAACTACTGTCAGCCCGCAAAAGACGCTCAGCCTGTGTGTATATTGACACAGATAAGGAATATACGAGACTCAAGAGATCAAAATAGCCTGCAACGCATCTCAACAGCTGTCCAAGCATTGTTACTCCTGGGCGTACTGGTGTATAAAGGTTCAGCATATCAAGCAGTGAGTCATGACAAGATCTATATGGGTGGATCCCGCCTTACAGCAAAATGCTTTAAGATGCAGTTCCACGCTGTATTAAGGGATGAAGAAACAAGCTTATGCTCGACACACATGCTTACACTGAAGCATGAACATTCACACGCAAAGATTCTTGGATAGAATGAGAGTAACATTCATGCATTAGTTGAAAAGGAACCAAGCGTTAGGAGCAAAACAATATGAGACGATATAAATTGCAGTGCCCGCCATACCAGTCTGAAGCTTCTAAAGGTACTGTACGGTGGGGTTTTTAAATTTATTAGAAATAATGACTAAAGAATTCATATTCTGAAATAATTATGCCCGCTTCTATCAATGCAGGCGAAAAGAAAGTGTTGCAAATATCATGTTAAAAAGATCCATAATATTAAGTGGTATTAAACAATGTCACTTTATTTTTTTTTATCTCAGTTTTTAGAAAACATTGGGCTATATTCGAGTACTCCAACAAGCACACTAATATTTTTCCATTTTGTCTGAATAAATTGCGAAGTTGGATGTTAGGAGGTGATCGAGGTTTATTGCTATGGTATTTTATATGTCTATCTTATGTGATCAACTTTTAACCTGAATACGTTGCGTACTGCTTGAATCGGTGAGCGAAAATTATATGTACAGATATTGGTATTAAAAGTATCACTGTTAGTTTTACTTATTTTAAGACGCGCTCTTCTATCGCAGATCCGGGATACTAAGCAACAAATATGCTTGTAAATTTAACCGACGGGCTGTTACAACACGACTGTATACATGGTGTAGAAAATGGTATACCAGTAGCGACGTATGTGCTGATATCGTAGTATTGCTCAACGGCATGAATAAATGTCCTTATATCACATTTTGCATCATTTTCACAGTTCTAGAAAGATAGCCTGATGCAAAGATGCAAGCGATGCAAGGGAGATACTGGCGCAGGCGGGCCACTCGAAAGAACCGTTGAAAAATATTGTAGAGTAAAATACTATAAATGTAAAATTTAAGAAGTTATTATACTACTATCTATAAAAAGTTCGTGGCAAATTCCTGGCATCTGAACTGGTTTAAACAGCTTCTCATCATTGTAATTTGATACTGAGAAAATAAAGGCCTTCTTAGTAATAATAGTAATAAGGCAACATTTTTAAAGCATGTAACGATTCACGAAGTGCAATGGGTGGCAATACGTTAAGAAATAGCATAGCGTGGTTTTCAATTGTTGAAAATATATTCCAAGAACTTGTGTTGTACACTAATTCAGTGAGCCCTATATGTCTGTTTCTTGTCATAGAAAATTTGAAGAAACCGTTCACTCTGTCATGGTTACAAGTTTTTTTCTTTTACCTAAGTGGAAGTTGCGTACCAAAAATATGAAGAAGCGTAGGCAAGTGAACCTATTTAAAAAATACACTTTACGATATTTGTGAAAAACGTCTGCAAATTGTTTCATTTCTGAGGTCATTACTTAGGTCTTTTGAATTTATTTAGTGATGGTCTCGAATTTAACGCCCACGTAGCTCAAGTTTTGCGGGTCGCTTAGAAGATTACTCGACGGCTTGGTAATGCATAATCGCCAAATATATATCAGTTCGAGCACAGAAGGCAGCTAAGTATAAATTAGGCTCAGCGGCAGAATTAAAATAACTCGACAAAACCTACCTGAAGCATGCAAAGAAAGATTTCAAAAAACACATCGAGAACAAAATATCGGATGAAATTGAGCGAAGCCCTTATGTCGGATTAAGCCACCACCAGACCGAATCGGCTCAGTTGTCCAGCGTATCCAAAGACGCTGCAAAAGAAGCAACAAAATTCAGCCGAGATCCCATATACCATTCCTTCTATACTGTCGAACAGAATGAAAAATGGATAGTGGACCTAAGTCGTTACTTAACGGTCTTTAAAGCACCCGCAAGTACACCGACATTGCCGAACCGTAAATATTGTGGACCAGATAAAACATTCAATCATATCGTATAAAGGCAAAATTATTCTTTCCGTGTTGGGCAATTCTTCTCAATATATGTATGAAACAAGGTACTATTCGAGAGAAAATGTGTGAGATCGCACAACAACCATGGTCGCCAATGTCAAAAGAAGGACTCGTCAATTCAAAATCATATTACTCTTCTAATATTCTTTGCCCTCGTGGCGGAGGAACACTATAGTGTTCCTGAAGCATTCCTGATTCTTAAGAATAAAATGATGACAACTTGTAGAATACTACTAGAAATACTAGCAAAGACACTACATAATTAATCATTAACTATTCTTTTTGGTATTCGTTGATTTAGTAGATGCGTTCTATTCTTGTCATGGAGTATCTTTCACAACACTCAGACAGTAAAGAAGACTGCCGAAGATCCTATAGTTGTTAAAGGAAGACTTTCAGAAAAATTTCACCGCTCTAAACTAGGTGTTCCGGAGTAAGATGAAGTCGTCATTATATTCACCCCAATCTACCATTGTGACGAATTCATTCTATTTATAGGGCGTTCAGTCGAAAGTAGTAAATTCTGTCACAACCCTGACAGCGATCAGAAAGCCTTTCACGGATCATACTGAGAAAAGGCATTGAGTAGCCACGATTGCAGAGACGCAGTTTGAAACCCCAGTCATTTTCAATGGCAGCTTCAGTCAAATAATTCAGGCAGGATTATGTAGAAGAAGTGAGCCTTTGAAACCTTATGGGATTATATGTACTTCTAGGGCTGACCATCAGCCATCACTTAACGTCCATGGTAGCGCTTTTTGGATTACTTCGCAAGATAGATCCCGTACATGTAAATGTGCAATGGCGGAGATTAAACGCGTACACCTACGTGCGCCCTCTGGTCGCAAGGCGCATGCGGATACACAAAGCACTGAACTTGACTTATGACATTAGACAAGCAAAACAAGCGTTCTTAGAGTTATTTTTAGGCTTCACTCGACGACTTACAACCGTTTGGTTTAATTTATTCAGAGATTAATGTTCCGACATTCATGGATGGCGCACACGGTTCGCTTTGTCTGCTGGAAGCCGAGACCTATTTCGCTTTCATTGGGGGTAACGGGAGTGGGCATTGGAATTGTGCTGAGTGTTATGAGACTAAGTGCAAGTGATCGCTAGAGCTTTTACTCCCATAATACCACGTACCCAGAACTAGAATTGAAGGTACACCGCGACTAGCGACCCGTAAGGCATTCCCAAGGCGCTCATTTGCAGCGCTGCATCTTGTCTGTAACTCGTCGTATTTCTTTTTGTGGCGTTACGGCGTGGAGCTGCAGTGTGTAACGGGCAAGGGTACTTAGTATGGCCGTGCAGATCTAATATATTACATAGCATTGTTTGACCGCCATTGGGTTAGTATGACTGGACACTATTGTTCCTCAATATCTTTTGAATTGAGGAACCTGAAATGTGTTTTCCTGCGGCAAATAAGAGCTGACAGGGCATTCAAAAAAATAATTTCAGAATTGGTTGTTAGAATTGTTGTTAAAATTGCAGTACACTATCCATTCATGTCATAAAGGACCGTTTCAAGGTTTTATTACTAGGTACTATTGATACTAAAATAAAAATATATTATTACATTAAGTTTGTATAGATTTTAATGAGTAGGATTGCAAGATAAACATAGATCATTCAAAAAAACGAATGTAAAGTTAGGTTAAATTACAACCTGATGACGTCACTGCAGCAGTTAGATAACCGATAGTGTTTATAGTCAAAAACAACAGATCAAAGGATAAAAAACTAGATGATGCATGATAGATGGTACATAACCCCTACATGATGGGTCATAAGGTTTTGGAATGTCTTTTTGATACTTGAGATTACACGATTCAGAAGGTTTGTTTTAGAGATATCTTGGGAGAGACATGAATAGCAGGGACAATTTGTTTCGTACTTGGTTGGACAGACTTTGTGCAGATTTTATTTTAAACTGGCTACGTTCCGTGTGCGTGGTGAAATTGGCTGAAAACTGAGCATCTATTCTTGAAATAAGAGCTGTATGAGCGAACTGTATGATTAGAATAAGTGTCGGGTTGATATAAACATTACGCAATTAACCGCGAACGGGTTGAACAGTCTTCTTTGGTTGCGTGGTCAAAAGGAGTAACTCGCGTTTTAAAATCATTTAAATAATGCTAGCAGATTGAAAATGGCCTTGAAGGTCCAAATTATTTTCCTGATAAACTATCAACCTACAGAGGATCACAACGCAATGTTTTATTCCTTATAGAAGTTGTATATAAGGTGTAGTTATAAGAATCTCAAGTTGATAGACATCTACACACAATGAGCACAGAATGCCGTGCCAGCTTGTAGAAGTATGTTTGCAGCAAAGAAAATTTCACCAGTTCATCCAACGCAAACAGTATGTCAACCTAAGAAAATGGTTTGCTTCATAAAGTCTTAATCTGCAACCTTATCAACCGGTATATTAAAAAGTCGACTTTTCAACTGCCAAATAAGCTGCTTTTGAATGAGTATCGTGGAAAGAACACAGCTGCACTTGTACAATGATGAAGCGCCCGTTTTACTAAGTAATAAAAGCTCCCGCTGCGCATAACTGTCGAATTCCAGCCGTTAATTTAGTCGACAAATCTTTGAGCCAAAAAATAATCCTCAAAGGGATACTTTTTACTTTTCCATCACCGTCTAATGTCTTAAGAAAAAATGTTTTTTGTTCTGCCAAAGCATAACGAATACGACTGAAAATGAGCGCAGGGGAGTTAAATCGTCTGTGCTATAACTCAACAGTGTTTTATCTTCTGTGTATTTCCGCCAGAACGGGCGTGCGGTGAATAAATATAACATACATTTACTTCTTACCGCCATAAATACGTTTATTCTTTTTTTGTAGTTGACATGATCGAACAGATCATGTATTAGAACTGCCGGAAATATTATGGTTCTGATGACAACCGTTAGGTCTCCTAGAGGCTTTCCTTTTCTAAAAGATTTAAGGAAATCCGCTCCTACCTAATGCATGCACTAATAACGAAGTATATCACACAATATTGAAGTCTAATCCATATGCCGTTTTCGATTAACCTAATAATATTGAGAATATTCTATAACATTTATTTGATATTTATCAGTTGTGGAGCTCTTAGGCTGCTCCATATAGCGACATGGTACAGCATGTTCTGTGGTGAAAATAAAATCTGGGAAATTCAGCGGCAATATTGACATAATAGAGTTTGAGAATAGCTTGCGTTCTCTAATGTTTGGTATTCAGCAACTTAACTGAATTGATAGTTGTACTTTGTCTTGGACATTAAAAGTTATTTCTCACCAGCCGTAGGACAAAGATTATGAGTCGACGATCTAATGTTGCATGGACCGTCCAGCAAGGCTGACAATCGTCTTATTCTATAAATAACCAAAAACTTGGCGTAAAAATAGTGCACAGAAAATTATATAAACCAACATAAGCTTAACCGAGGGATAATCTTAATGGTTTGCTCGAAGATGGATCTCAGTGTCAGAATAACAACTGAACTGAATTTTAATATACATATCACGTAAGTTATCTAATTAGCGACCTTACGATATACTATGGTTTTTTGCTGTTTTACCACCCAAGATCCTAAATATCATATAAACCGTTTTAGCAGCCGAATTTAACATTTGAAGGTTACATCCATTAGCATAGGATAGATACTAGTGTAGGTTTTAGGCGAATTAACATCCATCATCGGTAGCACTTACTTTTGTCATTAATGTCTCTGTTTCGATGTCTAAGTTTCCTTCTCTTTAAAGTTGTATCTGGTTATTCTAATGTATGCGAGTAATCTCCGCTTTTCCCTACCAACTGCAGGCCGTATCAATTTCTACCGCTATTTCTAGTTTTTTAAAAGGTTAAGAAGAGTTTTAGTGTTGTATGTCTGAGAATTAGATATACTATTTGTCTATTTGTAAGAACAAATTCTTCAGATGTTAGCATGGTCACTACTATTTATAACCTCCGAAATATGGCCTTGTGGATGTTTAATCCAGCACAGTGCATTACTACGTTCACGCGTGACGATTTTCTTCAAGCTACGACTACGTGATATCTCTATAGGTAGTACACATAGCATGGCCCGTAATACAAATAGCAGCTTTATATTGGGTTGATTTCCTTTCGTTTTTGTATATTTCGGTACAAATATTTCAGCATAGGACTAATTCGGTGGTCGGCGATTTTAGTCCAATGAACCGGCCAAATTCAACTCGAACTTCCCCGGCCCCAGTTCGCCATTTTGTTCTGGGAGAAACAGGAATGCCTGTAGCATAGTTACATATTCCCTTCTGCAGATAGCATCAGAGATGTTCGTTGTGGTGAGCGTAGGATCGATATCTTCGACGCGCGTCATCCGGTCAATGTTGTATATCAGCTCAGCGACTGTATCCGCAATCGAATTGAAACCACTGCACGAACCCTACTTAGATGCAATGTAGACTGACGACTATAAGCCGACCGCTTCTCAGAAAGAGGTGCCTCCTGTTTAGGCAAGGTTTTTCTTTTCCGTTACATACGCTCACATGATTTTCTCCCTGCTGCATGGCATAAACAGCGCCAGTCCCGCATCCTGGAGCAACAAAGGCTCAGTGGAAGCGGCGGTAGAAGTCGGAAATTTCTTTTTTGTCCGACTTTAAAACTGAGCTCTTCGATAAGTACGGTTAGTAGCCACTGGTGGACTTTGAGACCGAAACTCGCACCGTCGCAGTAAGCCAGGCGAGCCGGTGGTCGAGTTTTCATGTGATATCTTCCGCGCTCATTATGGGTCCGTATCGCCAGTGTTCTCAATTAGGTAGCAAAAATGAATGAAAGCGAGAAAGAAGCAAAAGGCCAGGCGACCAGATGAGTGATGAGTGGCGAGATTAAAACTGCAAAAATGACAATAAGGGCGGCTAGGTGTGTAAAATCCTGCTTCTGAGTCTGTTATGGGGCTTGTGTATGGAGAGAGCTGGAGGGTTGGGGAGAGGAGTATAAAAGACGGCTACAGTGATAAAAGGACAGAAATACTTAAACAATAGTGAATGTATCTCATAATAGGTGAGTAATATAAATATGTTATATCAGATTTTCAAAGATGTTTAAGTCACGTCGTTCATTTCATACATATTTCCCTTGATAGCAGGAAATACCTCCGAATAATTGTTTAAAACTATATGGTTTACTGTAAAGTATATCACGTTATCAGTATTTTTTACGGTACATAGTATCGACCTAAGCTGGAGGACAATTAGCAAACTTGAAGATTTAATGACTTTCTGTATGTGGAACGGGGAACTACAGAAAAAATGGAGGCCGTAATGTTTGAATGCCTGGATAATGTCAATGTACGTATTACCTTAGTTTTCGAAATTTTATCAATACTAAAAAAATTTCCAGGCACATTTTCGATCGCGTGAGTATTGTTTAAAATTAACCTGAACGAAATATCTCATACATACTCGTTTTTGTAAACATTTAAAAGGTTATTTAGAAATGTAGTGCTAAAAAGTTATTACGATCTGAACTAACTATATGCAAAACATGGTTGTAGAACAGCTTTCGATCAAAAGAAATTGAGAAATCCCCACCCACAATCGGTTTTTATAGATGAGCGAAAACCGGCGTCACCTTTTGAACCCATTTACTGTTGACTTCGTAATGTATCGTTGTAAACCTAGTTCATTTCGAATATTGAAGCAAGAACCTATAATAGAGTGTTGATTCATGTCTACCTCCTCAGCAAAATATTTCAGTTATTCAGTTTAGTTATTCAATTATTCGGTTGGTTCAGTTACTCAGTTCTTATTTTTCAGTTCAGTTAATCAAGTTCATTTATTAGGTTGGTCAAAAATGGTTTTGACTTAAATCATTTATGTCAATAATGGCGCAATTTAACCAAAATGCACCAGCCGCTAATCTAATGAAGATAAATATAAATTCCTTCAGAGGTGACAATCACATCACTTGACTGTAGCTGACTTGGCGGTGTGCGTACAAGGCAGCGCAGGGAATAACAATGTGGAAGTGTCTTAAAATTAAAAGGAAATATATATACATATATATGTGGAAATTTGAATAGTGCGCATCGTTGCTGTGTTTTCTTTGATAGGCCAGGACCACACGTTATTGGTCAGAGGCTACATTATACGTTTTTATAAAACACACAATACTATTGAGTTGCTTAAAGCACACATCCTCACATCTGCTATATTCACCTTTTGGCAATGTAATGTCTACGGTTTGAATGAGCTTTACTCGAACGACACGAGAATTCAATTCCAGACAAACAGAATCACAGGCGGCCACTTAACTAGTACTCCGCTCCAGTAGGTACTGAGCAAGCTCTTTGTTTTCAATGCAAAAAGTTGATAAAACAAAGCTACTGAACGTCGGACATCTACACTAATTAAGTTATTTAAAGACTTGCGGAGGATGCTTCAAATGTTATCATCCGAACGATTTAATTAGTGAACTTTTAGAAGTTTCATAGTGACCGAAATTGCATCAGCCAAAGTATGTTTTCAATATGGTAAGCTAGGAATGCATTTTTAAACCACAATGCACTCAATATATTCATAAAATTGGACGTATTACGGTTATGAAGGCAAGTCAATTCACCATAGCGGAAACCTTTGCGGGTAAGCATAGTTGAATAGAAAAGATTGAATTTTCCAATATAATTCCATTGCGGCCAATTGCAACACCGTTATAAAACTGCTTAGTCATTTTTATTAACACTGTGCTCAAAGCGTTTGAAAATTAGTCGATCCATTGAGAAAAAGTCTTCTCCAATGCCGATTCCTTCTCTTCAACATTTCATCAGCAGCAGTAGCTGTGCTCCTCTCATAACAGGCCTATGTTTTGTGTTGTAAGATGGAATGCAGCGCAAGACATTCTGGGGCACTCTAGATATGGATCCCTGTACTTCATCAGCCATTCACGAGAAAGGCCGCAGTGTAAAAACAGACATCTGACAAAAGCTAATGTTTAGCAAACAGCGTTCCTAAGACGAAGCAAAAGCCCCAACCCTTTTCGAAGCGACTGCAAGTACTTGCTCTAATGGAATATGTATGTCTAGAATGGAAAGAATATATATCAGTTGTTCAGACAGTGAGTGAGGGATTAGGATAATGTTACCACTCGTACATTTGCGCTCGCATTAAAAATTTCAATGCTACATTGTTTTCAAATCATCACCGTTGCTTTCAAATCATCGCGTAAGGCCATTCTACATGCCTGTAAAGGACAGAGGATAAAAAGAGCACCGACATGCTCAGGAAGCTATCTCCATTTCGTTTGCTTAGATACAGCCACATATTGATTCGCGTTTATTAGGTCGTTGTTGATGATTTTGTTGCTGTTGCCTGTGGGGTAGGCTTCTGCATCGCCAGGGACCAGAATAAGAGCGAAACTATTAAAGGATATGAATACATAAGTCGTATTTGTTAGCTCCGGCTTTCCGGCAGTGTCAGTGCAGGAATACGTATATCGTGTTTATAACAGTCTAGCGTCGGACTGTTTTCAAACCGATAATAGGCCGATTTCTAACTAAGAAAAAGTATTACATACAACATTGTGTTAAGGGTTTCCAAACAACAAGTCGAACCACATTTACCAAATAGTGATTATGCCGTACTTAATTCTGAACCATGTGTTTAAGTATGCTGACGTTTAAGTTTTAGTGATAAGATTGGATCTCTATGTAGAGGCGATTGAGTATGTACGAGCTAACTTTATTTGACGAAATTGTGGTTTATGGCACGCTTTGAGATTATGCCTGGCAAACATAATATAATAATTCTTTTTTTACGCGGACAATAATTTCATCAGACGGACTCACTATAGGGTCAACGAAGGGGTGACCTCAAAGGTCGAGCCAGGGTAGTAAACTCGTGAATCCCTGTAGAATCTCCTTTAATTAAGAGGTAGGGAAACCAATTGGTCATTGCCTGCTGTAAGGAGAACAAGCTGAAAAAAGGCTCAAAACCATTCTAGTGCTTTTTTTTCTTCTAGAATAAATAATGAGTGAAATTTGACCAACAACGAGTCCTCCGTGCATTTTTTATTTATTTCTTGTTCAATAAATTCGTAAAAATACCTTTTTGTGCCACTAAAAATACAAAGACGCCTGCCATTATGCTTAGCTTACAGCAATTCGTTGTATAAGCAAATATATTACGAAATATAATATAGAGAGGGTTGTGTAGGTTCTGAACTAATAAAAGCTGAGGACACAAAAACATAACCACACCCCAATATAGATTTAATATGTATTCACAGCCATAAATGATTTAACCGGACATAACTTCATCAATCATATTTTACCGGACCATTTGAATACTTGGAATATTAAAAAGGAGATTCCAGTACTCAAAAAGTCCAATATACGCAAAAAAAGGAATCTGGTTCGCCATTATAGAATATTTACCGATATATCTAAACACTGAGCTGTGAGTTAGTCTGTGAATAGGTTAATCCAATAGACTACGGAGTAAATCAGCTCAAAATGTGTAACAGACAGAGCATCTACTTTATTTATTTTAGATATGTTAAGAATTGTATGATGTGGTTCATTTTTGAAAACGAGCCTTGTTATGCGATTGTTTTAGGATCCACATTGCCGCCAGACAGCTATGACCCACCTCTTATATAAATCAACACGTGATCAACTGCTTACTTTTAAGGGTTTTTCTCAATTAACTTAACGGACGTATGTACTCTATTTCTAAATTTACTCTCTATAGTTAATTTACTCCAGCGCGTAAAGCCAACGCGAAATTATAGTCTGCCGAATAAGGTCTTAATGAGTAAAACTTTGTAGGTACACGGCTTTTTTTCTTTCCTTTGTTCTTTCTACCCGAATCTCGCACAACTTTCACATATTGCTTCAGCAACTGAGGGAGACACGCAAGTTGTATCTTTTCCTGCTCTAGACTTTCCTGTATACTGCTTCATTTATCACACTTGCACTTAAGCAAGCGACACATATATATGAACAAAGCGCTTTACCTTTTTTCTCTGTTATTTCCGGCTTCTGTCTCTTTCTGTCCTTCCACTATATTCCTGGTTCGTGTAACCTTCTCTACAACGCCCACGAAGCTGTCTCACTTTTCTGGGTATTCGAGCATCGCTGTTCTCATTATTTCTCATCTGATTATTCTCTCCAGTTCGTTTTTTTTATTTGTAAAGCTGATAAATCGAGTTAACATGTGGTCGGCAGCGTCGTTCTCTTTCCCAGTCTAGGCAAAGTGGCGTGTTTGTCTTTTTTATCTATACTAAGTATTATCGGCAACACCAGTGGCCTCTGAACAGCAAGTTGAAGCGGAAGCTCAAGCTGCCATGCCTTTCACCTACCCACGCAGTACGCGCGTAGTTTCCTAGTCCAGCTCTCACCCCACGGTTCTCCACTTTTCATTCCATTTCGCAATTCCTTTTTTGGCCTAGCTTCCTTCGTGATTGTTCTATTTATTTTTATGCGTTCGTCTATTAGGAGAGGCCATGCCTTTAGATCAGCTAGCATCGAAGCAGTTTCCGTTAATGTGCCTTTATCGGAACTACATATTTCGAATACCAGGTTACTCTCCATAGAAGCTTCGTCTTGTCTTTCTTTGTATTAGAGTCTCCGGTCCCTAAACTCTGCCTGCGTCAATTGCTATTCATTTAGCCACGCTGGCTAGAAGCCAGTTTCGCTGTCTACCACTCCTACTACCCTCGGTGTCAATTTGATGAGCTTGTTCGCTGCTGTTTCAGCATCCTCTGAGGTCCACTTAACGCGTAAGCTGAATGATAATTTTAGAATGATTTGAGCGAATGATTCTTTCATTCTTTTTTCTCTTCTTTAGGATTATTCCTAGATATTATCTCTTAACTCTCTCCCTCTGCAGGCATATATATAAGTCTCCACACTTTCTTCTTATTAAAAGAATGGCCTCAGTTTTCTCTATGGCAAGCTTTTCTTTCGTTTACTGCACTATCGTCTCTATAGCCCCATTTGCCTCCTGCAATAGATCTCTCTGTTATATTAAGCTCATTGTCGGCGTACCTCAGGGACGTCCAGTTCGACAACCCTGTTGTACGCGTAGTTTAATTGGTTCGATCCCACCCATTCTGTGCTCTCAGCCCTCGTAGGTTATCGATCTGCCTTCTAAGTAGCTAGAGATTATGATGTGGATCATGGTTTTCTTCCAGCTTATTGAGTTGAACGCGCTTCTTACGCCAAACAATACTGTTAGGCAAAAGTTCTTAATTCTGAACGTTTTTGGGTTTTGCTAAATTACCATACCTACTACTCCCTTCAAAAGATCTATTATCTATTCCCCCTTGAAGAAACCGACTTGCGTTGCCGCAATTGCCCTTTCTTTAATTTCCGGAGGAGTCTGAAGACAACAATTTCCTCCAACTTCTTGCCCGTGTGTTAAGCAGAACACAGTGGGCGACAGACGCTTGTTTCCCCTGAAAGGTAGACCATTCTAGGGAATGCAGCCAGCCTTGCTCTTTTTCATTGCTGGGGGAGTCTACCTTCCCTCAAGAAAAAGGGAGGGATTCACCACGTTGAGTGAGCGATTTGAGCACGTAGTCATCTGTTTCTTGAAGAACTCCGACGGGATTCCATCGATCCCATTCTGTTTCCCAGAACTTCCTTTTTACAGGTGAAATTTCCTGTTAATTAAGATTCATCACCTCTCTTGACCATTCGGGTGACTTGGGAACAGCTTCCGAATGGTCTCTTCAATCAGCTTTGCTGGGAGTTTTTTGGTGGAATCTTCCCATCTTTCTCATAACAATGCGGAGCCATTTCCCCACGGATTTTCAACCTCGTCACGAGCATCTATGTTTACTACACTTGATCAGCGTTATCAGGTTTTTTCGCTGTTTCTCATAATGACTCCTTTACTGTTCCTCTTCAGAGCTTGGGCCAAACCGCTTTTTAAACCTTGCGTATCTCCTGTTTAACTTGATGAAGTTATTTCTAGCGGTAGCTATTTGGACTGTCTACTAGTATTAGTTCTCTTTAGTCCTTTTGATTGATCTTGTAAGCAATATAGCGACGACCTTTTAGAATTTCCTGGTATTCAAGAATAGCTCGCCCTGCGACTCTTCGCCATGCCAGCTTTGTCCCCAGTGTCAGTACCAACATTCTTGTCTTCGACCGTTTCTAAATGTCGGTACATCTCCTATTTATAAGTCTTGTCGAGTTGCCCATTATGCGGTATGTCTCCTCCTTTTGTCGTCCTGCTTCTCCACCTTGTGGTCCCGACGTTAAAGTCTTCTGTTATTGTTATCTCCCTGTGTTGATTTTGTATACTAGCTAACTACTCGTACAGCCAATCAGCTATTGAAGTTTTGGTTAAGGTGTAGCAGCTGTACACTACCAATCTCCCCTAAACTTGCACCCATGAGAAACTTGATTTTCCTCGTCTCCTTTTAATGCGTAAATTTCTATTCCTACATTTTACTTAGATTACAGTATCCTGCTAATAATCCGTGTACCACTCCTCACTGAGCTTTTTTGCTATTGTAGCTTTAGTCCGGCTAGCCTATAATGAAGTCTGCTTCCAATTTCTTATCGGCTGTGACCTCCGTTTTTTAATTCGACCCTTGGAAGCCTTTATCCAGTTCAGCCTCCCCTTCTGGATCTACCGTAACGCATGTTTGGTTCTTGCTTGAGGCCACTTGCATACCATGTGTTTCAAGGGGTGCGTTGTGTCCCTTTTATCTCTTTGGTATTGTTTCTGTTTCTGTGTTCTATTTCATTTCTTGTAGTCCTGGTATTCTTTGGCCAGGTGACCCTGTTTACTGCTCTTATAACAGAACCTTTGCTCTCTAGCTATCTCCGCACGTTCCCACGCAAAATGGTTGAAGGCATTTACGGCATAAAGTTGACTGAAAAAATTCCACCATTTTGCACGCCCAGAGTACGATCTTAATTCTTGTCTTCGCCGTCCATTTATTCCCAGCTTCAATGCTCAATTTCACGATTGACGTCACTCCTGTCTTCCTTACTGGGATTTGCTTTTTCCAGTCTATAGACTTTATCATTAATTACCCCTTTGATCATTCTTTCGCCCCTGACCTTTTTTGTAAACCTTACTGGGGCTTGTTCTTGGGTTTCTTGTATTACCAGACTCACGCTGCTATAGGTCTCTTTACGGATTTCTTTCTCATTTTTATACCATTGGTGTTGTCTTTTCCTTCAGCTTTTTCATGATGAATCATTCCTTTTCTCCTGTTTTAATTTACAGTGCTTTCATCCTTCTTCTAGTTATCGTTTCCTGCACGGTGCCTATACGCCTTAGTGCATGTTTCTTTTTTGGCCGCCCCACCGGTAAGATATCCCACCAGCTACCTAACCAGTCCGGAGCTTGTCCTCTTGAGGAAATAGCACTCTTGAAGCTGAATTCGTGCTATCTCACGTCATATGATTATGACGTGAGATAGCACGTATTTATTTTTATTACTATATTATTATTATATTTAGCACATATTTATGACGCGGCCCGCGTTTGATGATGATTTTCTCAACTTTTTCCCCCTAGTTTCTTCTTAATCACTGATGAACTGCGAATTCAAGCACAAACTTACCTGGCTCCAATACTGAGAAGAAGAAGCCAATGTAATGTCGGGGAGGGCCAATATAATAGCAGCTGTGGGATATCCACGGAATTGTCCTAACAAGAATGTACTGACCTACAGGCATTAACTTTTAATTCTGGTATCGTGGGTATATTCCTTGGAGGTTCATTTTTATTAAATTTTTTGGATAAAACTCAAATATAGGTAATAGACATGTGTGGCCTCATTTGAATTATAAATGATGAAGTTCTTCTCACCTTCGAACTATCAGAAAGTTATTTGGATTGACATATTTTATCATATATTTGCATGGGTGCTATTATAAAAATGTCTGTTAGCTTACCCAGCCAGGCTGGCCTCTCAATTTAAATAAGCGAATAAATCAATATTGCGCTTAGTGCACTTCTAACAATAACTTCACTTTCGAGGGACCGAGAAATGGCAAGTGACAGCAAGCTACTGAATTTGTTTTCCTACGAGGTATTTGCCAGAAAGTTCTTTACTTACTATGTGTAGCTAAAATATCCAATGAAAATGTTGAATAATTGCGCTTCCTTTATGATTGTTTCCTTTGAAAGTTGGATTTCTTGCAAAATTTCTTTCTCTTTGGTGCATTGCCTAGAACAAGATTGTTTAGCCGGATGCCTGAGGTAGATTTCAAACACTTTCCCAATCTGCATGCCGCCAAAGAAAGTTCATTCACCTCCTAAGTCGCAGGGGACAGGGGGGTAACGGCTAGAGTAACGCGAGAACCACGGTCGTTACGGTTTTCCCTGAAGAGCTTACAGTGAGTACAGTTTGCCTTCTAGTCGAACAAATTTGTATAATGTTATCCCGATCTACCATCAACAGACAGGCCGGTGGTGCGCTGCCTAACGGAAATGAAGAGAACTTGGTACTACAAAAGTGCTTTAATTACTTTCTCGAAAGATCGGTATTACCTTCCAAAGTCATTCTAGCCAGTAATGTTAGAAAAAGGGTGAAGCAGGGTCGACGACAATAGAGTGGGCGCTGAGCTTTGTTAATAAAAAAAGTCTGCCTTCTTCGTCGACGTAATAGGTCCATTCCAGTTTTATGTAGATCCCAACACGTGCAAGCTCAAGACAATTATCGTTTGCTCCCAGGCGGCGATGTTGAGATCCATCTAATGGCACAAAACAAGAAGATGAAAGCCTCTTTTTTGCAAGATTTCGTCCAGAGCCTCACTCGGAATGATCAATCCACCATGGTCTTCAAACTGGTATGGCAGTTACGGCAAGGTCTAGGCTGCAGCACTTCTGCCATCTGAGGATTTATCACAGTGTTAACAATAATGACAAAAAGTTGGTCAGCCTTCACAGAACTGCACGGAAAAACTACTGGGAGGATCGGGGCTGACATTGGTACTGAGTACAACACACTTCGTTGAGAACTATACCTTGCTCTGTTAGCACAAAAAATAAATCCAAATATATACATATCGCTGTTGATTATATTTTTGCAGGTCAGATTTGTAATACATCTCACGGGTTTCCATCTGGCCTGGAGTTAATTTATGAGGAACTCATTTCACATTCTTTTTATTAGTCGCAGTTCCGTCATTATTCTATGACAAGTGCTACGAAAAAAGTTAAACGCGCTCTAAACTGCTAAAAATCTGCCGCGATTAATTCAACTGACACACTTGGGTTTTAATGCAGGTCTGAGATTTCGAGCCCAGCGAACCTCCAGTAAATATTCTCATCTGCTCGCTGTGCTTCCCCCGTGTTGTGTTGATGTTCGCTTTCTGTTTTTATATTCAGTTTATTTTCACTCGCGTAGCCAGCTTTTGGCTGCGTGACAAAAGTTGCACCCTTTGAAGCTAGCAAGCTTTTCCTTTTTTCTATAGGGTAATTCGAATGTAACTCGAATTCTGTCGAGAATATTTGGCGACTTTCTCTAAAGATCTTTATCGCTTGATTGACAAGGTTACAGGCTCATCATCAAAAAGATATATCGAAGACATCGCTCTGGCGTTTTTGAAACGTCGCTCTTGTACACCGTTCTGATTCATAATAGGCTGGTTTGCCTTGGGGTGTTTTTGGATATGGCAACCGTTTTCAACCGCCTGCATTATTTGATGTTCCTGCAAATGTTGGAGTGTTTTGGTTGCTCTTCGTCTACGGCGGATTGGTTTAAGTCGAACTTTTCCGCGAGAAGGCAGGCGGTTCAAACTGTACCTTATATATTTATTATCTTTGCGAATTCAATGTTCTCGACGGGTGATTTCTGGAAAAGAACAACCAATAATGAAGTAAGAGCACTAAATTCTGCCAGCAAGTTTACGACCGAAGTAATTACAGGTACTCACGGGTACCAGTCGGATCTCAAGGTTGGTGCTGAGCTTGCTTGCTGGTGATTTCCCTAACCTTGCGCAGGGCGGTTCAACCTAGCAGCACGAGTATTAGTCCCGTCCGCTTTCGCCGACAGCCAGTCAGAAGATGGGCCTCTGTAGCACTGTTTTGTGCCGGCAGCGAATGAAGATAAGTTGGCGCTTGGTGGTTCCAGCGATTCCATTTTTAGGCAGCTGTACAGTCTGGGTGCGGAGATAAAAAGCCTTTTATGATAGGAAGAAGAGAGAGAGAGATATGGTGGCCTAGGGAGAAGCGGCCACAACGCAACAACGAAAAACAGGAGAACGTGGTCGCGTATATACTTGGAGGAAACTATGTACTGCCGATACTAGCAATCACGCAGAAATGAGGCGTCTCTCAGCAGATCATTGGCCGTCGGCATAGGAGTTATTCTTATGAATGGATGTCAACAGGATGAGAGGGTAATTCAGAATCTATCCGGCGTGTTCCCTCCGATTAGAGGGCTGGTTGACAAAATGTTGATAGGAGGGATTGTCAAACTGTGCGCCAGGAACACATACACACGATCAATGTCGCAGGGAAAGAAGAAGCGCTCTCTCTAGCCAAAATCTATGACGAAGCAACCCCAATAGACGCAGAAACGATCGGAACTATCGCCGAGCTGGTATTAAGAGTAATGAAAGAGTGCAAGTCGACGACCCCAGCCAGTAGAGGGAGTTACAACTGGAATAGTGGATCAAAATAAATTTAGGTTGGTCATCTAAAGGGTACACCCATCGTTAAGTCCCAAAGAAGTCAACCAACATATCATCTAACAGATTTGAGATCGCGCGGTCGGGGGCCTGGCGTGCTGTTCAGCACAACGTGGACAGTGGCACGAACTTTGCTCAGCCGTAGAACAAGCAAACTAGGGTCGCGGCGGGTCAATGTGAAGAAGTAGCTTAGGCCGGTTATTTGCTGCAGATGCATTTCATATTAGTTTCAGTAACAGTCGAACTGTACATGACCTGCTCAAGGTCGAGTGCCTAGGCAGGCGTATCGCCATTGCTCTCACCTCAGAGTCGAAAAGACAAGTCGCAGAAGAATTCACTAGGGGGGACAGCTAGTATGAGGACGAGCAGGCGCACACAGAGGTTCGGTGCCCCTTGGGGAATTTTAACCTGAAGTAAAATAACAGAAAATGAGTTGGGTCTAGAGTACTCTTGGTTAGAGGGAAGACACTTTTACAGTTTTTTTTTTCTCCTAATAGAACGCGAGAGAAATTTGAGCAGTTGTTAGAAGAACTAGTAGTGGATATTAGAACTCGGAGGGTCGGACTTGGCGTGAGTGGACAGTAAGTACGACCTACAGGACAGAGCAACAATTTTCCACCACGGACCGGTGGAAAGATGTGTGGCAGAGGGTTCAGCCTGGACAGAAAGCCAAAGGCTCTGGATAAAAGCCTGATCCCAGATTTTGGCGTATTGTACGAAAGTGACGGGGAACCTACCATATGGCCCAAAGTCTCACGGGCCACTTTTAGATCTATACACGCAGAATCAGAAAGGCCTCTACAGACACGTGCGTATTTTGCTTGAAGGCGTCGTTGACGACGTGACCACGCAGTCTTCTGATTCGAGGCATTATCGGAGTAAAAGGAGGCACGGGATCAAACTCTTACGCGTCTGTCTTGAAGAGCGATCTTCAAGAGTATGATGCGCTCCCAGGACTTCTGAAAAAAGGTAAACTGGCTCGACAGGATTATGAGGGTCAAACAGGCCACGGAGTCACCTAGGAAACGGGTTTTAGAAGCCACAAGAATGGCTCAAGGTCGGGTAGCAGACCAGGAGCTGGAGAGGGATGAGGCAGGGCTTGTAGGCGGTTTGACCTCATTGCACCCGAGCTTCCTTCCGGCTGATTAGGAAGCGTATTTATTGCCCTTCCTTGAATTTTCAGAGTAATGCGATAAGCTCTCCGAGATGTTCGGCGGGGAGAGGGGCATGGTATTAGTGGGTTTGTGAGTCCCGCACTAACCTCGATGTTATGGTATCAACATGCATGTGCATCAAGCATTACGAGAAATCCTTAAAAAAAGTACTATAGTAATTGAACGCACACAATGTAGACAGTGTATGTCTGAAGAATTTTTGACAATTAATTGGAGTTTATCGTTTCCGGATATTGTGACACTATTTTGTTATATTTTGACAAAAACATTGCTGTGTAAAGCTTGCATTGCCGTCAATAAATCAGCATTTGTATTGTCTTCTTTTTAAATTGCTTGCTTTTATGCACGACAAGCCCGCCGGATTCACCGGCTTTACCGTTATCTTTTCCTCTTTAGTCGCCTCTCGAAAGTTGTACTGTCGATCACGTATCCGTCAAAATAAAATGGCTGTTTTTTCGTATTTTTTGAACGCCACAAGGGGCCGGCACTTCAGGCATGTGTTCATTGCCTCTGGTGCTTATTCGGTCTGAAGAATCAACTAGTTCTGCGCCACTGGTGCTTCCGTTGAAGCATTGGCGCCGTTAAATGGCGCTGCCGCCACGTCACTGGTCTGCCTCGCCGGTTCCGCTGCACCCGATTTCCACTATCCGTCTGGATTGGCTCTGCGACATCTGAAGTATAATTTCATGAATAGCTGGTTCGATACCACCCAGGTGGAATTAGTTAATATCACTTGTTTCTGTGTTCTTACTTTGCTTCGATACTGTTTTTACTCAGAACCTATGTGTTGCTCCCTTTACGTTCCTCTATCTTCGACGACTCTTAAAATCTCTTTTTTACCATTGTCGGTTTTTTACTCGTGCTAAATATCTCAATTCGGAATGCCGGAGTATGGCCACAAGACGTACTCAGCACAAGGCCTGTCGGCGATCTATTAGTCATGGCGTGCGCTCTCGCGTTATAAGTTCCTATCATCTTGCTAATGAGTTGTCTGGTCTCTCCGCTAAGTTGCGGTGCTGTCGACGAAAATCCTCAATCAACAATATGGTTAAATTGTTATATTAGCCCACTCGCCACAGCTTTTTAAATCGGTGTCTTAACATGTTGTACACCGTACTTGTGAAAAAACTTCAAATATTTTGCATTCAATTTGGGGATCGTTATCGCTTATCAGCCTCTTAGACACGTCGAGCTCGGTGGCTTGGCGTATTCACGTGGGCCTCGCGGAGGAAATACGTAGATGGGCAGGTTCGGTTCTCGCCGCTGCGCATTTACATTTATGGGGTCCGTCTTGGGAAGTATTGCAAAAAGCTTTGCTTCGTTCGTACCAGAACCTGGTGTGCATCGTCACGTGCAATATTTAATGCGCTTCTGCACAATACCGTGAGCAATACAGCAGTTTCTCAATTTCTTAATCCTACGAGCGATCCGCATGAGTCCCGTCCCGTTCGTTCATGATATTGTTACTACTGTCTGATAATCCGACTTCACCGAGGGAGACTCTTTTTTTCGGTGCTGTGACACGTAACCAAGGACATGCTCGGGCAAGGTGGCCCATGACATTGCACTTTCTTCACCTAACAGTCCTGGCCACACAATTACGCGACCGGGTCTCATGGCATCTGAGTGACACGCTGTATACATTCGATCCTCATCCAGCGTCGATTCCTTTCTCTTTGCGCCACTAGAGCCGGTTTGCGAAGAAAGGCGCCCGGCTTTAACCTTAATCACGGTCGTGTTAAAGGTACTTGCTTCCGGTCCATCGCACATGTGACATGCACGGCCTTTTCCTTCTTCAACACTAGCAGCTGTCTCGTACTTGTCTGCGAGAGGTAGCGGTCTCCCCGTCTTTTGCTCATCAACGTCACCCAGCCGCAATATTCCCCTAACGAACTGAGAACCTGGACCGCAGCTGGACAACCACCTTGTCGTATTCCGGTACGCGGTGGCCTATCGGTTCCCAGCGAGCATAGTGCTTAACGTCCTATATTTCAATTGACCATCCATTTCGAGGCTGTGCTTTAAGTTGACGCAGAGTTTCCCGCCCCTAAAATAGCCGGAATCCACGCCGCTTCCTCCTGCGTTCAAAGAGGTTTTGATCACATCGGCCCAATATTCGAAGTCTATTGCCGCCTTTTCTGGCGGTGGGGTACATAGAGAAAACCATTTCTATTCTCTAATTGATCCTTTACTGAGTCGGCCCCTTTCATGTACATTTGCCTCGTAAGATTCTCCACCTTTACCATTATTTTCTCTTCCTAAGTTTCGCCCCCAAATACAGCGCTATTGATCATTCATTCGTCTGGTACCCACTTCCAATGATACACTACAATTAGACAAATACTTAACTCTCTTTTTCGCGTGTCTCCCACTAACACAACTATATTTGCCACATGTCTGCACACGATACGACCCAAACTTTCAAGAACTCGAATACAAGCGTCCTAGTCCGATCCAACCAGCAATAACACCAAAAACATAGTGCAACTTTCACCCAATAAAATACTCCAAAGGAGGTAAGCCGAACTTGTTGTTAGTTTTGTACTTTAGCAATTTTAATAGTTGTGCTCTTCCTAACAGCCTCGTGTCATGAGTAGAAAGTCTTGTGTATAAAATGACTCCTGAGCGTGAAATTAATTATGCGTAGAAACCCTGTTCACCTTACAGCGATACGGGGATTTTGAAACAAAAAAGCTAACCATTTGAGTTTATTTGTGGCTTACTAGTGTGTTACTTTATATTCATATTATATCGTATGTCAATCTGTTCCGAGTAGCCTAAACAACGACTTTCTCCACATAAGCCGTGTGTTCCATGTCCCTATTTTCACCGCGGACGCATGTTTATTTTTCATTTCAGATTGACCGTAACAGCAATTTTTAAGGTGCTAAACATCCGATATCCTAAAAACCATATTTTCAATGCTTTCACCGAAAATCTTTTAACCGAATTTAATCCACACGCATTAAGTTGTTTCTAAAATGAAGCAGATCAACGCAGAGGTTTTGTTCATTTCCCTCTCGCCGGTTATTTACAAAGCATTATTTTAATTTTTTTCTAACAACTTGCCTGGGCTTTGCGTAAACGTTATAAAAGGGCCTTATAGAACAACTTTTGATTTTTGGGCATAACGTTATATGTTATGTTAACATAATATCCATGCTTATATAAGTCGACAGCTTAGTTCATTAACTGGGCTTGTATATCCTATGCTTACACGCCCATAAAATTATTTATTATCCTATAGTAGGCATAGGCTTCTAAACTGAAATTGGCTCTAAAAAACTGTATTTATTACATGTTCTCATTTTCTTTAGCCAAATGACATAACTTGCGGTCTAAACGTGTCTATGCTTATTTGAATTTTGCCTCGAATTTAAAGTGATTGGGTTTTGTCGGATGTCTTTTTATTCAAGTTAAAATGATAGGCGATTTTGGAAATCAATTCCTCTAGGGGATAAAGGTAACAAAAAGAAAAAAGATATAGTGGAGACCACTCAAAGCGAACACAATCGAACAGACAAAACGAAATGGAACTCGAAGGAAGGACTGATTGTGCAGCGGCACCACGTCAGACAGAGCAAATCCAACCAGCAGGAGACTATGTTACAGCAGCAACAAAAAAAGGACGTTGAGACATTCACTGAAAAGCGGCAGCTGCTATGGTCTACTTTGGCTTCCCAGTCAGGCCTAGGCATAGCCGTACCGTCGTCCTGTGCATGATGTCTGTCAATGTGCCTCTCACGACGACCATAGGCCTGGCTTTACCGCCGCTATTGCTAACGCCGCTGCTGCAGGGCTGTTTTTTCGAATTCGTCCAACCGCTACACAAATGCCATCTTGTGACGTCAATTCAGTCAATATGCTGTTTCAACTACCACTGTCCGGTACAGACATCCATGGTTGGGCTCGAGAACCACCTGGGGCCGTATGCCCCATCTATTCAAACGTTTGCATTCGATTCATCCAATAGGTGGTGTTTTCAGTCACTTCTATAGTCAGGCAGGGACGTGCTGAAAGAAAAGGCTAGAACTGTACTGGAGAGTTCGGGCAAAACAGTTTGAATAGGAAAGTTGTTCGACACATCTCTTACTTTTTTCTCAATGGCAGATGAAGGCAAATTTGTAAGCTTCCTACAACCGTAAACACGGACATTTTGATTCTCCGTTCTCATCTCACAAGTAGTATATTGTAACATAAAATCTGTAAATTTTATGTCAGAATAAGAAAACGGCGGACTTTTGTTAAAATCCGCTTTGTAGTTAGCTGGCGGTTGGACGGATAGTTTTGAATGCAGCAGCAGGAAGACGGAGACTGACTAATTGTCTCAGCTGAGACAGACGCAGTAGTGGCCGCATCAACAATCTGCCGCCTACATATTGTTCTCTTTTCGTTTCTTCTTATCTTAAATTAAGGTCGACTCTGCAAAAGGAGCATGCGAAGAGACGACAATAGCGTAGCATAGACAGCGTACAGAACCACTGAGTGAAAAGTTTTCTCGACAAGAGATTCCGTGGGTTTCTGTTGCCACTGGCCACTGCTGTTGTTACCCTTCTTACAACGTTGCCTCTGTTCGCTGTTTGTTGGTGTTATAGCTGCTATTGCTAGCTGCTAGATGAATGTGCAGTAGAATAGATAGATGACTCGCAGGGAAACGAGCAAGGTCGAAGGAACATAGTCAAGAGCCTTCAGACACGGCTGCTTCATCAGTCCCAGAATTCCAGCGAATTCCTCCTGTACAATAACACCCTGAGGAATCCGACTCATTACCACGAGTGGCTTCGATAAGGGAAAACGGGTAAGAACGTGCGGTGGAAACACAGTATCAAAACAATATGCAATACGTTGTTATGCATGACAGTATTGCATGAAAGGGCAATTGTGCAAGCAGCAGTTGGAGCAAAGGCGATGGAAATCGTACAATGGTGAATGTATTAAACCTTTAGTACGATTAATAAAGGAGTGAATACATTTTAAGCCGAAGTTATAAAAAGTGATTTAGCATTTAGAAAATTCATCTCAATTTTATAGTAAAATCTTATTCATAAGATTAGGTATTTATATTAAGATAATGTTATCTTATTTTGTATCCAAATCAAACTATTTTAACTTTACTTAAATTAATCTATATTAATATATTTTTAATTAAATTCTAAATTTAATGCATTAATCTGCCAAAATGTATTAATTAAAATAGAATAATTAAATTCTTAATTTCATTGTAAATGAAACATCATAAATTGATTTTAAAAAGCACTTTCCAGTACTTTTACTTTGTGACGACTTGTTTCATAAATCTGAAAATGACGGGCAACTTGTACATATAGAATTTTTATTTTTATATAAAATTTTAGTAAATTATCAGTAATTATTTTTATCATTATTACCAGCATCATCATCAGCGTCATTATGATCTTTCATGACTGCTAGATTTTTGACCAACATCCTAAACCCAAACCCCTGCATATGGTAATTTTAATTTAATCTACATGTGATTTCCTTTATATTTCGGCCGTAACTTAATGTATCTTTTTTATTTATTTCACCCGTTTATTTTTTGTAAACAACTAAAATGATTTACCGAAAAAGTACATCTTTGAAGGATGATAGATTCTCAATCATTTGCAATCAACGCATTTGAATAGATCATTGCACGTGCTTCTCCTTTTCGCGTACACCACATGGGGTAACGCACAGTCGAGTGGCTAATATCACGAATGACTAGACCATTTGCAAGTCGATGCTACAACAGTTACATCTATTGATTCTGTATTCTGTTTAGGCCATGGGTTTCCCCTTTGAGGAACTTGTTTCTTCACTGGACACAATTTTTCGTTTAGACTTGACATTTTTGAATTCATCTCAAAGCAATTTAAACTACGCCGTCTCTTTTTGGGAAAGTTAAAATAAGCTGTTGATAGTATTTTAATCTAAATGTCGCGGGAAGGCTACGGATACTAAAAATAAACGGCATGTATAGCACGATTTTAATATTCCTACGTGCTTACATGCAAAAAGAACTACTTCTTTTAAAATTTTGGAATAATCCAGCTTCATCAATATATTCAAAGCCAAACCTTGTATCATTTGCTTTGCATGTGGATTTTCTCTACAGAATGTGCATGTAAATTATTTGTTTCATGGTGAAAATTTCTATTTTATACCGATGTCTTATTATGTCGCGAACCCTTAGTTGTCAACTCTGGTGTAAAAAGATTTGAATTTTTTTAAGAAAATACGAGTGACACTTCTTAAACGCTTTGGACCTATCAAGTGTATGTATTATCATAATATCATTCTCGCTTATACTGACAAGCAAATTATGACAAAATAGAAACGTTTCTGATATTACAAATTATCAAATCAAGGTCAAAAGAGTATGTCTTTGACATAAGGTAAACCGAATAGGGCAACAGTGCATTAGGCACTATATACTTAATATTTCCCGTTCCTGTGCATGCGAAATGAACAGCCGCTGTCTGAGAAATTTTTAATGATTTTGCGGCTATTGTGTTCTTTTGCTATTAAATTCATATTTGCCAGCTAATATGTATACTTATAATATGTATAAGCTAATATATATAAGTTAAGCGACAAGGCGTGCCACGAGAAAAATTATTGAAGGACACTACATAAAAAATGATAAAGTAGCAAAACATGATTGAAGTCCATCAAAATACTTGTGCGATATAAAGTGTTCAGGACATTTTAGTGACTTATTCAATTGCCACTGCAGTTTTAGGTAAAATGAGTAACAGGATATTTTATGTCATACAACTAGTACAGCCACAAAAATTTCACGTTTTGCTTATGCAGCAGTTACGTTCAAAAAAAGGACACGTTCATTGTGAGACATATCAAGTAGTGGATACCTAAAGCACGTTTAATGCCAGGAATGAATAATTTTTAATGAATCATTTTTTCAAGTAGTTTTTAAGTACTGATCAAGGTGTGAGTAAATAGAGACGTAATAAAATATAATTTTGATACAAAGCGGGCTAAACTCAATTAATTTCTTGGTTTCAACCGCTAAACTGCCTACCAGTCGTCTTCCTGTTTGTTTGAAGACTGTAAGTAGCGAAATCAATAAAGCATAAAGGTCAGTTGCCATTTAGTGCAGAAGCTGTTTAAACAACGTTAAAAACTTTGCTCTGACTGCTCTCTCTCCCTCTTCCTCGCTTGCCTCTCTCTAATGACTACGTATGAGCCTCTACATAAAATACTGTAACACGAACATAAAGTATGAGATCAAGCCTTCATGCGCTTCATAATCATCGCAGTACTAGTTAGTACAGTTAAGTAAAGTTAGATACGAACCTTGACTTAATAGGTTGAGGGAACTTGAATAGAAGTATGTGCATACACATTACATGTATATATGTTCGTGTGAAGTGCAGTACATATGAACGTTAGTTACATTAATGACATTAGTCCATACATAATGATTGAGTTCAGTTAGTCGCTCCTATTCTGGGTGCTGCTATTCATAACAATTTAGAAATACATATTTACTGTACCGCCAGGTATTTCCGGGCCAGGTGTCCTACTCAACAATTACAACATCGCCTCCTTTAGGGTTTTGATTGTTAATTCCATTCCTGCGTGACTACCATGAACATGCAAAAAATATTCAATCACCGCAAGAATGTAGTCATCGTGTGGTCCCCAGGAGGCCGTAAGTGGACGACATGTGCACTGCACTTTTGAGTGGTAAACGGTACAAGGTAGTCTACTTCTAAGTGTTTGAGCGACATTGTGAAGTTATTAGTTATTCAAGTTGATAAGTATCTTGAAGCTGCGTACCTGTTTAAAAAATCCTCAATTGAATTTAACAAACCCAACATTGCTATTGTACATTATTTTTCCTGACGAAGCCATAAGCCTACTTGTAAGCAAGAAGAATTTTCTTAAACCTGAGAGTATGTTTGGGCGGATGAAATGGTATATTGGGTGGCTTTCGTTCATATACATACCTAAGAAGATATTTGGCTAACTTATGATTATTCCACATTTTAGGATAGAAAGCTCGATATCGATCCCCCAATCTATCATCCTCCTTCTCTATTAGCCGCAATGCACTATAGCAGAAAATGCTTTCAGAAGACAAACATTTGGGGGTCAGAAACCTGAAAACGAGAAACTCGAACGAAAAAAGTAGTAAAAAATATAAGAAAATGCGAAACGGGTTTCTCATCAAGCGCTTCCAAGCTAGTTGAAAACTTATTTTCGTCTTTTAGACATTGTTTAGCATGATTTCTTAAGGGCTTGCAGAATCTAAATTAAGTCTCGCTAATCACAATGGAATGCACTAGCGTTCTTTTTGGTAATTATATTCGCATAGATTGCACATAGAACCACACGAGTTTTCATCTAGCTTTGAACCACTTTGCGAGAAATCCGTTTCATATTTTATTATATTTTTTATTTCTTCTATCGTTTTCGGTTGTCTGACCCTCAAATTGTTTGTCCTCCGACAGGTAGCTTAGTTGGTGGATTGTATCAGCCCCAGACACTAAAATACTATCTAGTCATCGTAAAAAGTAGTAATATATTTCAATACAAATATGGACTTCGTGTAAATATGGCTTCGTGCGAGACCTCACATCGTGTGTTATAGCATTGTGATTAAAGCTTTAAGGCATTATTTTTTTTATCATCGGGACAATCTTCCGCCAACTCCTTTAAATTTTTGTTCACTCCAAATGCACTTTTAGTTACTGTAACTAATAAACGTGGATACAGTGGCACTAATGCCGAAAGTACCGTTATTGTTATTAAATTGTCCCTCCGCCGTCGCAGCTCCCGAGCAAATACGAAGGACCAGGATTAGTCCAGGGATAAAATCCGTAGAACGGTAGGTTCCCCCAACAGTGGAAAAAGTATGCTAGCGGGAGAAGTCAATAAAGAAGGCTTGGTAACTCCTTATCTCAGAACGACAGCAAAAAAAAGACAAACCACTCCAAACAAAAAGAGCCGGGTCAAACGGGGGCATGACCTGGCGAAAGCTACGGTAGCAGGTCTCTGCAGACAGATCATACTATTCAGCGAGCCAAACATCAAGGCAGTCATCAGAAACAAGAATGATGCAACAATAAAGCTTGAAGATCACAGTATAACTGTAAGGGGCGATGAGTCAGACTCAAACTACTCCTAGATCCGGCTATAGGGTATAGGAAGGATATACGCTATTTCTCACGCAACGTAACGGTAGAATCCTTCCACTACCTGAGGGAGCAGAATAACCAGCCAGAGAGGGCGGTTGGTCGAGGACTGGCTGGCTGCTAACGTGCTGACATGACCAGCTCAGGAGAGGACCCAACAAGAAGGGAACAGAGGGCCTGAATAGATCTTAAGATAACCAGACAGGGAACGTTTAACAGGATACAATAGTGAGGCGTGCCTATCGAGCTAGATCGGGGAGTTACCACAATTATATTCTGTCTGACGTTTTTCCCAAGCAGACCTTCATCTTGTTCCCCCCAAATACAGCCTCAACTAAAAGCTGAGATATTCAGATACACAGAATATTAAACAAAAATTTGAAGAACTATTGAAGCTAGAAAACGCACTCAAAGAGGCCCAGTCACTTTACAGCAATGTCATCGGGGCATGGGGCGGATATGGTAAAAGCAATCCCACGAAACGCCACAAAGAAAAAACAAAGTCTGGTAGGAGGAGGAAATTGCGGGACTGAGTATGAAGTGCAATACTTACAAATAATACATTACTAGATTTAGGGGAAAGGTCTCTATGGCAGCTGAGCTCAACAAGGCTACTGAACTGCACAAGAATGCCAGAGCAGATCTATGCAAAAAGATAGGGGGCCACAAACAAAGATGCTAGAAAACCCTGATAGACAAAGCTTTTCGACCCTGACTTATGTGGCTCCCTGTACAAGCTGGTGAAAGAAAAGATAAAGATGTATCAATCAAGATTCGCAACAAAAGCAGAAGGCATCAAAGTAACAAAAAATCTTTCTTCTCCAGGGTTCAATTTTCACAGAGATGCCTACCGATCTGTATCTAGAGACCTCGAAATCTCTGAAATTACCAAAGAGGAGGTGTTGATAGCCGCTAAAAATATGGTACCGGGAAAGGCACCTAGCCCATATGGAATACCGACGACGTGATTTGGCTTCTATTTAAAGATTGGCCCAACCTAGTAGCCCAATGTATCAGGGCTCTCCTAAAAGAAAACAGTTTCCCTGCTTCTTGGAAGTAGGCAGTAACCACCGTCACATTTGCTAACAAAAGTAATGGTACCCCAGCGCGCTATTACTGAAAAGCACAAAGAATTCACCGTTTATTCATCTTAATTCCATTTTCACGCATGTCTCCTGTCCCCACAACGCTTATAGAAATATCTTTGTCCATAAAGCCTTGTCAAGACGAAAGACTTTTGCCCAGTTATATTTGAGCTTACCAGAATATCTAAGAAAGCAAATACTTTCATAATTTATTTCACCTCACTGACCATGTCAGTCCAGACATAGCCGATAGTATATATAGATTCCGTTTTAGGTCGCAGATTACCTTGAGAATGCTGCCGCAAAGAGCGTGGAACCTGAAACAGTATCTGCGAACATAATTAACGGTCAACAGCCCATTCAGCTGCACGCGCGACAACAGCGCAAAATGTTCCCCACGCGTTTCTATTCGCCCTTTCTCTGATGATGTTAATTTTACCGTCATCCTCTCAGTCCTCTCAGGTAGCATTTCCCTGCGTTACTTCAGTTTACTCTTCGTTGTTGGCTCGATTGTCCTTTTTACTCGGTAAATGCATCGGTAAATGATTCAGGGGGAACACCTGTGATACCACAGAAGCACCACACCAAAAAATTAGTCAGTCGCTAAGTATAACTCCAACACACCCAAAGCTCCGGAAGTTCACAACGATGGCAAATAAAACGCAGTAACCACCGCAGCACGACTACCTTTGGATACACACAATCAGACCGCACTAGTATAAAAGACGCCTTATAAGATTTGCTGAGGAACCCGTAAAGCTGTTAGATCAGTGCCAGTCCTCATGAAAGGCGACAAACCGAGCGGATCAGTCGAGCTTCACTTTTAAGCGAGCTAACCGGAGGACGTGGTATCCAAACCGTGGCACCAAAAGTGATACTAAAAAATATGATTTTTTTTATAGTTTTTCCGTGGCTATTGCTGTGGGACCTCAAATCACCCTCAATATTATTTATGTTAGCATTAGGTCATTTGTATCAAAAAATTAAAATTGATAAATCGAGCTCGCCAATTTTGTTGACAATCACTAGCTTTCCCACTTTGTTTACACCCCTTGGTAAGCCACACCATTGCTTCAATATTGTTATTGCCTGCAAACACTCATATTCTACCCCCGGTATTACATAAAATATTCCGTCCAGCCAAATCACAGACAGGTCTGAACGAAATATATAAGGAAGTTGAAGGTAATTTACAAAGTTCTTATAAATTTTTAGGCACTCATGAAGATAGCTATTTAGTGAGATATTTCAATTTTCTGAGGTGAAATTACAAATACGTATAGAATTGTTTTGTTTGTAACATGGCTCGTCGCGGTCAAAATTTCTTAAAAATACTAGAACTGTTTAGTTCAGGTTTAAAGTCATTGTCGCAAATTTGCGGCAGGTGGTACTGTTTTGGTGTTTAATTGTAGTACTTATCAAAACGCGCCCCTTAATTCTAAGATATTAGATTAGGATCAAAAATGTAAAATTGTAAGAATATAGATAGTGATCTATCTAAAGTTCTAGTTTCCAAACGGTTTTAACATACTATTATAGAACGATGTGCTTTGGATTTAAAATTGTACTAAACTCATTTTTAATATTATATTCCAGTTGTATATCGTAACGGAATACCTTATTACCCTAACTTTTCTAACTCACTTTTGGAGGCGTTCAGGTTAAACTTAGCAGCTTTGTCAGCACTAAATACTTGCGCGGCTGGTCGCATGTTCGAATTCTGCTGGTGATCAATGCCACATAATATTGGTGCTTCGTGCACATCCGCGAAGGTAACGTCTGCGTCAATACCTTTCCATATACTTATTTTTATATATGTATAGTATATACATATTACATATTACATTTATATTTATATTTATATTTGTATTTATAACGGTTCGCAACATATGAAAGTTGCCATAAAATTGTTAATCACGGCTGTTCTATGACGGTTGTTCTATTTGAGCACACATAAGTGTATCTTGACACCTTCTAGATAAATTGATTTCAAAGGTATACCCTACGTCGAAACCAACAGGCCGTGATGATTCCATAATACTCGAGGAAATAAGCTCTGAGCGTAAAATGGGAAGTTTCTTAGCCTCAATAGCTTGAATCCTATATACATATTAACTGAATATGAAAAACTAAGAACGAGCCAGTTTTGAATGAATGAGATTTATATGAATTCAAATGTAATCCTTGTAATGAGCTAAAAATATCTATTGTATTATAAAAATAAATGTAACCCTTCGCGGCGAAAGGGGTATAGACAAAGTAACAGTGCTGAACTAATCTCTACTTGAACAAAAAACACGTAGTGTGAATCAATTTGCACAACGTGTACTGTGTCGTTTAGCCTATCACTGTTTGTAAATCATGCAGGCTTCTAGTATGAATAGCGGATGTTAAGACACTCATCTTCGTCAGACTATCGCGTATCTTCGGCTCTCGTGCCATAGATACGCAGGCTCAAATATACCGCCTGTAGCTTCTAGACTTTGAAGTTGTGGAATTTACCGTCCTAAATTCCACTTGCGCTAATGTGCGTCTCTAAAAATGTGTGCTGTAGTAGCGACAACGGTTATGTATTGAGAGCGCTACCGGTACGGAACGCTTGTTCGGCGCGGAAATTTACATGGAAACACTGCGAAATAAATGCGGGGATGAGCATGGTTAGAGGACTAGCTATATGATGGGACGATGTTTCGATCACCGTAAGAGATTTTCTCAAAAGAGATTTCCTGGTAGTGAATAAAAAGAAAGAATAAATGCAGGGCACGATGGGACATATGACAACATGGAAGCGATACAGTGTGTAACAGCGATATCGAAGTGCCCCACGGGTTATGTTGAGCGACAAAACTACGTTGCTTTGAACTATTGCAATTATGGCGCACAGCCAGCTCTTTTAAAAACCGTTTGATTTTTGTAATTGCTGTATATTACAATATACTTTTGTTAAGGCAGCTCAGTGAACTGCTATTTTATTGAATCATTAAGTATATACAGCATATATACTAATTTATAATTAAATTAAATGCAGATTAAAATAACTCTATTCAAACCTGCCTATAGAGTAGAACGGCTAATTAATTAAGGCTTACGTTATGTTTGCATAGATATTAGACATTTCACTGGTACTAAGCTGCTGCTGTAAACTACGTTTACTCTTTCTAAATTCGCGATAGTGGCTGAAGTATCCTATAGCAGATTTTTGCTGCAATTTATTCAGTTAGTTGGAAGCCGTCAACTGTATCTATTTACTAGAATGATGCATGTATGTTAATAATCGTCTCTACGTTTAAAAACACTCATGAAGTCCTTACTACACATTTTCTAATGGGTGCCATTCTAATTGTATGTGTTAACTGCATGTTAACTGCATACAGCTACAATGAGCACCCATGGAAAATGAAATTGCGAGGGTTCCGAAAACTAAAAATCCTCAAAGATATGCATAACGTTTTATGCTGCCTTGAAATGGTAACAAATTTTAGGGTATTAGCGCCATGCGTGTAGTATGTGATGCAATATCATACTAAAACGCCGTCTCGAACGATATATTACATGCTCTCACGCTTGGCGATTATCTCGACTTATTCGCGGTTTAGAACCAAAACTAGCGCATGTGTAGTGTTTAAATAGTTATCTCAGTACCGAACATTTGCTGCAAGGAAGCACCCAAAGGCGCGCGAGTGCAAAGATTTTCACGCATCATCTGCCCATTACGGGTGCATAAAGTCGCAAAGCGTCAGGCTTGAATAGAAACCTGTCTACTGACGCGACAGTCACCGCAGCGGAGGTCGGTAATGCCCCGACTACACACTGGGTAAAATCCTATAAAGCTCAGACGGAGACACCGAATTGTGCATTTTCGGGCTCTTTAATTCGATAGTTCGGATTTATAATAATTCTATAGCGTTACAATAAAATGTTGACACTAAAGAGCTGAAAACATGTGGGGATACTCGAAGTCCCGACACACTTTTTCAAGCATGAAGGCAGCGAACTTGATTTAGTGGCTATTTGTGAAACTTGGCTACACAAGGTAGTTTTTAATGATTATGACACTCCGAGTTTTGTCCTACAGGGTCAGGTTGTGAGCTTGACAACCAGAACGGCTGTGTGGAAATATTTGTGCGTGAATATAGTGATGATGTCTGCAGACCGGTGATCGGAACTCTGTAGCATCTTTCGAAAGGCACCACCAAGATCACACGGTGAGAATCAGCTAAAGAAAGATTTCTGGTTTTCTTCTGCAGGACAAAGGCTGGGCCAGACCACTGAAGACAACGATGAATAAAGGAAGATTTACCGTTCATAGAAGAAAAGTTAACAAGAACATATTGGTAGTGTGCTAACGGGCGACAAAATGTTCTCGCCCAATTCAAGTGAGAGGTATGAAGCCAGAAGAACAATAACGAATTCAGCGCCGGCTGAAACCTTTTTTGAAGGAGAATTCGCTATAATCGCAACGCCAGCGCAAAAGGATCGAGCGACTGCACGGTGCAAATGTCTCAAGTCTTGGAAATAGAAACAACGGACGCTAAGAACGGAATCAATCGTATCTGAAGAAGGAAATGGTAGGTGAAATAATTTCGCTTAACAATGCCTGGAATATAACTGCCTCAGAAAAATAATAGAAGGAGATGAAAAGCGAAGTTACGATGGATTCGGAGTGGTATGAGTAAGCAATGACAAGTGCGTCGACGAACACTGGAGCTTTTGATACCCTGTGCGCAGAGCACACGAATCTTTTAAGCGACACCAAGGAAAACGTGGCAGAACTGATGAGGTGATACAAATACTTATTAGGCTAGAAGGAAAAGCCGACTGAACTAACAAACCGAAAAAACGATGAGGTCGAGGCAGAATTAAGCATCTTCAGGCGCGAAGTAAAAGAACAAAAGCTGCCGAGCTGGGACAACCTGTCACCAAGCTGACAGCCGAGAAGCTCGCGAAACATAAGTTGAAAAGCAACATACGGAAGGCAAAGCGTGTTAAAGAAGATCACAACTCAGCTTGTAGACTTTAAGGCTCTGGAGAAAGAATGCGATATTAAGACAATGCTTTAAAAAGTAAAATCCCCAATTAGACCAGCAAGGCCATGCTATACAAGAAGGGCTCCACCGTTACGACAGACCGAAAAAGGAGACGACTTTCATAGTTGAAGGGAGTACAAAGCACGAAGAGACCGGGTTGAGTAAAGTGGGCACAACTTTGCTGGCTAGCAAAGCGACCCTGGTTACGTACCAAATCAGCATCGTAATCGTGGGAGCGAAACGAGACAATAGAAGAATAGACAGAATATAAGAAACACGAAGACACCGTTGGGGAGGCAGCCGCTAGAGACCAGCGACTAGCTCAAGGAACATCAACAGAACAAAATGATCTATGATCATCTGCTCAGTGACTTAGGCTTTACAGTCAATGCCGAAGAAATGGGATGTAAGGTGCAAAGAGTCTGCCGCTGTACTTCGCATTGCTGTTACAAAATACTTTTTACGAAGTTATCCTTATTGAAGTCTCAGACATCAAAAAAAAGGAAATTTGGTGTATCGTTATTAAGGAACTGAAAAAGACGGTCACAGATGACGATAATACAAAGGGAACTGCAGTAGTAAAACGGAGGAAGAATCTTAAAAGACCTGTAAGTCAAAGACTTTCGGAAGTTAAATGACAATAATCGTTTTACTAAGACCGGAGGCCAGAGTTCTACTCGCTGACAAATACCGCTGACAAGCTGTCCTGGAGGAATGACTATTGATAAATTGCTACAACTACAATTACCAGGGGTATAATCATATCGCTTTTTTAGTCAAATAACCGAAATTCATTACAAACGCCATTACTACAACATTACGGACGACATTACGAGCACTATGTCTAATGTATTTCCCACCCTCATGGCCTCACCCCCATGGAAGACGTACCTTTTGAAGGATTAGTAACGTGTAAGATTTTTGATCACACTTTTCTTTCATCGCCAAAAAACGACACTGCTAGTCAGTATTGATTTCATCAAACAACTTGACGATTCGGGCGAGTTCAATACTCTTTTGAACGCTTCGAGCATGATAAACAACCTTGCTAGAAGGATCGCCACGCACGACGACTGTCTTCCTCCCACTAATCAGTTTCGGCGTCCACACCATCATCTCAAAAATTTCCGTCACACTCCCTCACTGACCTTAGAAATTCGGTTCGCCGTTCCTCTAGCAAAAAGGCCTAGGGTTCTTGGAGGTCAGTGAATGTCAAATAGGATGCTGCATATTTCCACCGAACAAGCACTTTCGATATCCATAGGTTCCTTTCGCTGATCAGAGCCACACGCATATATCCCACGTTCAGTCGTGCCAACAAGCGATGGTTGAGTTTCAGAAAGGTGCAACGATGCCAGAGAGTAATGCTGAATACTCAGATGCCGATTACTATAAGTTCAACACGACCAATTGGCGAACAGGAAAAAAGGAAAATGCTTCGGGGAAACATAAACATGCTTTAAGAATGGGGAAAAGTGGCCCATATCTCCGTATATCATTCATTTATCGGAAATAAGCAACTGTTTCGAGCGGATACTCGTATGGAAAATGTTGACAAGCTGTACGGAGTAAACAATGCGATTCCTTTGGCTTATAATAATCTTACTCGGTTGATACTCCAAAATTTGCACGTAAAAAGCGTCGTGCTAATTCAACTACGACATTCATACTCCTTGAGGTCGCACCAGTTATTGAAATCGGACATTTATAATTGTGCATATCGTACCCGCAGGCGCTCTGCTCCAGGAAGCGTTACTTAAAATCGACGTATACCTGAACGACCTTTTGTTTGTTCTCATCTGTATGACTACCAATTCCTATATAAATAGTTTAATATAATGGATACTGCAATAGTTTTCCCTAACGATATTAAATGGGCGGCGACACGGTATCATGATCTGTGCAATCAAAAGGCTTCTCTTCCTTCTCCACGCATTCCTTGAGTAAAAGGTTATTGAGGTTGCAAATTTGCAAACGTGAAGCACACATCTATACCTCTTAGTGTTTACTCAAGTTTACCAGATGCAAGGGTCAAATACAAAATTATCACAAAATTTCGTAACGCAAGTTATCATTTCCAGCAATCGGTACAGTATTGCAGATGTTCACTATGTTCAAAGTTTTCTCCCCGATGGGGGCTTCCTCCGTATTACCTCTCCGTGTACCTCTAGGGGCCTTATTTGTGCTTGACAGAATGACCTTAAGAAGGCCCGCTACGTATACGTTGCTTAGTTCTTTCATTTCCTTTAAAATATTTGTTGGAATTACATATACATTTTTGGGGGCTCGGGAAATTTTATACACACTAACAGTGTCACTGCAAATGTGTCTCACTTGTAAATGCGGTCTCTGCAAGTTAGACAGATTTTTCTGTCTGGGTATAGTGTGGGTGCGTCCAAACAGGGTTTAATGTTTGGATATTATGGTCCGTCATACTAGGGAAAGAGCCTGTCAAAAATAAATTTTAAATGTGTTCTGTCTGTTGGTCTCATACACAAGTTCACGCGAGTTCTGTTATCCAGGGTTCTGTTATCCTAAATTGAAGCTGCTCTGTGCGTGCCCGTTTGGAGCGTTAGTTTGAGCCTTGAATCCATCAAGAATACAAAATGATGTATCAGTAGCGAGATTCATTCAAATTTATAGCGAGTTTCAATAGCTTCAACATTCTTTTTTGTGTTTCAGTGTATGCCTGATCTGCACGCGCCACTTTGCAACATCCCGACAGTTAGTATATCTAGTTAGGTTACTTCTCCCCGGCGATGGAATTTCACTTATTACAAAAGTTTAATACATGATAAGATCTTTTAATGATTCTAATAAACACGAAATTGTGTTGTACTTTTATCTGTATATTTACCTTTACTATTGACATTGCGCCCTAATGATTCAATTGAAAATCATCATGAAATGTGTTATTAAACGTTTATTTGAGGCCAATATGCTTTACGGTGTGCGATACGAAAACCAAAATGTATAACCTTTGTTTATCCAAATAATTAAGTACAAATGATTTTTGTTTAAGTGACTAATATATTTGACAACGTCATTTGAAGCTTTTTTTTATTGAACTATTTTATTGAACCCCAAATACAATGTTACCAGGTGAGCAAATTCGGTTTAAAAAATGTAAGTCTCTCTTCGTAAGTCGTAAGTTCGCTATTTTCAAATTTAGTGATTTGGAATGATTTTTTACCCACTGAAGTTTCGGTCTAAAACTTACTCGTAATATATTAAGGAAGCAAAGCCTTATCGCAACCACCTACGTCAGATGATTTTTTTGTTTGTTCGTTGTAACCATAGTTAAGATGATTACAAGGCTGAATAACAAACGCGTGCGATGCGGAAACTATCAAGTCGGAGACCTCTCTCGCCTTTTTTGAGCGTTTTAGTATACAAACGTCCCAACTACAAAACCCACAGCGGTCGTCATAATATTTTCATTTCACCAAAATATATTCCTTTTATATTCCTAATATAACTTGTCCTGTACTTGTAGTGAAAACAGAGGTAGAGGTCTGGGATTATCCCGTGGAGTGAATATGAACATTAATTTTCAGTCAATTTTTTGATCAATTAGAAATACCAACCGAGTTGCCGATAACCTTCACACTAATGCTTGCCGTTTTCTGTATACGTGTGCCCGCTGTAGGTTGATTCCGCCGAGGTATACTATTTTTCAATTTTTCAAATTTAATGTCAGCTATGCATATTAATATGTGTAGCGGAATCATCTAGATAAAATAAAATGACTATAGTGCATTATAAACGAGCCTCACCTGACATCAGACTTAATGTGTTGGCTCATATCTTTCACTATTTTTTTTGTGGGAGTAGGATTAGTAAGTGCTTAACAACAAGCACTTCTCTGACAAATATACTCTTACTATTCCCGTGTCGCTTTGTTGCGTTTGTAATAACCTTTCGTGAAGACTTGCTTATATTTTAGCTCTGATCTAGCAAACACGTGTTTTTACGTATCTATAAGCCACGGTACAAAATGCTTTACCGTGAGTTGGAATTCTATTGATCATTATGTATGAAAGTTCTCTGTTCTTTGAGCCTGCAATGTTTTTCTGATTTCACCCATTCTTCGACATGCTGTTGGGGCAAATGAAAAAGGGTGCTTGGTGAAATAGTTTGGTTTGAAAACGTTTCCGACCTGTAAAATTTTGCGAAGTAATTTTTTTCATCATCTGGTGTCATATTCGGGGTATACTGTGGGGAATAGACTGATGACTTCTAATTTTGGGTTGTAATAATGGATGAATATAAGAAACAGTGTGTCTCGGTAGTATATAAAAAACTGATTTATTTGCAATAATGATGTAACAATAATGTGATAATTTTAAAAATAGACTAGTGTCTTCTGCGTGTAATTTTCGGTGTTTATAATTTGGGACGTGTCGAGAGAGGTAGCTGAATAGTTTCTACCTGCGGGTTGCGCTTGTGATATAAAAGTGTTATACTCATGTTTAAAAAATCATTTACAATAACAATAATATGATCCGAATGACAATGAGATTATGACGAAAAATAGACGAAGGCAACAGTTTATGGCCTAGATGGCCTAAATACTGCAAGCGTGAGATCGCTTTAGTCGTATATTTAACACGGAGTTCTTTTATATGGTCGCCGATTGTTGCTACCTTTTGACATGTTGTTAGGCCTAGCGAGAAATGATGCTCAGCGGAACGATTTTGTCTGAGCTGCATTTTTACCCTAGCAAAAATTTGAGAAATAGACTGTTTTTTGTTTTCTACGGACCTCTGGTACAATAGACCATTCGAATTTCGGTTTGCATGGGGCGATAGAGCACGCCTTGTGTATTTATATTAGGGCAAACGATTCCTCAGGTGGGCTTATGTGTGGTGTCAAATTATATCGGAGATGTCACATTACAATGTAGGTAATCCCGATAAGACAATGCTTAGCAGGGAGGTGATTTTTTAAACTGTTGATGATTTGAAATTTTCATAGTCGCCCATGTTAAACTTAACAAAAGGGTCTATGGAAGTCGATTCGAAACAACCCGTTTTGATGATACAACGGTAGTACGGAGTGTTGCATTAAGACATACATGTCGTGATTGGTTATCTATCCGCTGAGTAGAACAGAGAATAATAATGAGAGTGGTATGTTAATGTATATAAAACGGTTCACTAATAATTCGATGTGTGCAATAATATCCGGGATGCTGCGTTAAGGTTTACGAAATAATTAGTTGAATGCTATAAATGCTATAATATACAAATTGCCCCGTTAATAATTGGAATGCAATGGTGTCGTGGAGGATAATTTAGAAATTTGTACGTGCGGTTTTCAATGTTCTTGATTCGAAATCCATCATGAGATAGCTTAGTAATTTCTACGTGGGACTTTCAATGTCCATGATAAAGGTCGTTTTATGATGTATTGATTCGTGTCTCCCACGTGCAGACTTTGATGTTTATCATTTGGGATGAATCGTGAAAAATAGTTTAATGATTCCTGCTTGCGGACTTCGACAATAATATGCAAAGTGTTATGTTAATATGTAAAAAATAATATATCTACAATGACAATTATGTGATCAAGACCAAGTGACATACTAAGAATATGAGCAAAAACGAGCGGAGGCAACAGCCTAGACAGCCCAATCGCTACAGGCGTAAGATTCGTCTAAGGGTAACCAAAGCTGCGCAGTGCACATTAAATAATAAGAACTAAACATAATTTTAGGTGATTTTTTTTTTATTTTGCAATGAGGTAATTATATTTTCTTGCGCGGTACATCGTTGATATTGCATGTACTCATTAGCACACACGGGTGAGCTCTGGCATAGATTGTAAAGAATAAACAATCGTCGGCCATTCCAAAGGTTTCTATTATTTGTCCAAGTATCTGGATTAGGCTACATAGTTTTGTGAGAATTAGACGACAGTAAACAATCCTGGTATGAAATGTTGTGAACAAACACTGAATACAACACATTGAAAATATCGTTTACCTACGGTTATTTGGCTTATATCTAGATAAAAACTAATACTGAATACCTTTTACTATTATTAAATTATTTTTCGAGTGAAATGCTTTTTTTAAATAAGGGGCAATGCAATATATTGTAAATAAAGGTAATTTGAACAACAGAGTGAATTATAATGAAAGCCTTGAGTTGAAGGCCTTCCTGGACTAGTTTATCAAAAAACAAAAGTGTAATCTATTTGTAAGGCTTAAGCACGTAATAACATCAAATAAAAAAGCTATCATAGCCCAAACCCGAATGACAGTGCAGTTTGTAATTACTGGCCTGTCGCCTGACCGATATGACAAAGCATGCCTTATCCAAGCAATCTTACCAAAAAATATCGGTAACGTTTGCATTCAAACTCTAGAGGTCGCAACGAAAACATTCAATTACATAGCGCAGTGGTGAAAATTAACAATTAGGGTAATAAGCCTCATATGCTTAAATTACTATTAGCTCGCAAAGGATGACCACCTATATCAAGCAATGTAATAGCGACTTTAAGAAAGGGGTTAGAAAATTTACTTAGCGTGGTTAACAAACTATGTATACGTGCGTTATTTCCACTGATATGACCAGCATAAAGCCAGAGGAAGTAATGGCTGTTTCTAATACAAAACTTAGCTGTTATTACTAAGCTTAAAAAGGTAAGACAGTCAGGAATAGCCGACCATTAGTCAACAATTAGTAGAATAATTAGTACTCGGAAGATGATTAAACAAGGATTTATGAACAGTTCCGTTTATCGACGGTCTAAAATATGATTTTGAAACAATAAATTATATGATATACAATATTAAGTATAATGCACTAACAAGACTCAATCAAGTCTACTACGAAACCGCAGCTGAACTTATTATTTCACCTGATAGTACTACATTAGATAGAGCAGAAGCCGCTTTCTGCTTTTTCCTGTTTTACTCTATTACGAAATTTCACTAAGTGAAGATTTACAGCATTACAGTTAATATAGTCTAGAATTGGGCCATTTACATTAAAGCAACGAGGTACTATAATTTGATGCTATGATTTTTATAAAGCTTTCGACAAACTTGTCCTTTATTTTCACCTAAACATAAGCATTTAGCAGTTAACATATCAACACCAGTAGGTTAGCTGGATGAAAACCTGCTTCTTTTGTATTAAGGTCAATAGCAGTTCCGGCCATTGTGCTGCCAGCTCCCCTGATCTTCCTTAGGATACTTGTTTGTAATACATTTTGTGCCGTGTATATGTTTCAGACTTTAAAAATGCAATTCCACTTACGACTGTTCGAATGATATGATTTTGAGCTATACGGCTCTTCCAGCACTAAGGTGAAGTTCTGGAATTGCTAATCCTATTACGCTACCGCCAATTTTTTCATCTGAAGGTAACGTGACGCTTCATGACATCGCTGATTTGCAGAGTAGAAGGATCGTTGGCTGGTTATAAAGGAATAAAATCACTACCGACTAAAGGGGTGCTACATGTGTCTAAACAAACGAATGGCCATAGGTTTATATGAAAACAAAATATTCGCCTAGTAAAATGGGCGTCGCATTAGTAGTCATAGCCTGTCTTTGTTTCTGTGGTTCGGTCGAGAGATGGTGAGACACTGATTATGTATACGCAGACGCAAGCCTTCAATGAGTGGAATTGAAATATTTAGTCAAGATTAGAAGTTTAAGAAGAAAGGATGGTTAAATACAGATATTAGAAGTTGCACAACGATATTAAATTACAAACGTGCAAAATCGACGATAGGTATGATCGGCCAGCAATTTTATAGCGGTTCCTTAAAGGCCGACCGCATCTTTTGAAAATTAGTAGCAAATATCGAACAGTATTAGAAAGTACGTAGTGAATACAAGTAACTAAATGTGATACGTTTGGTAAGGCGGGCGTTTTTATAAAATAATTTGGGTTTTCATCGATGACAAAATCAACTAGCGCTACAAAGAACTTCTATTCATACTTTCTATATATCGTAGGATATGATATCTACCATGTTAAATCTCTAAGTAATATAAGATCCAAGGACTTACCGTGTAAGATGCGACGTTTTAAAAAAGTAAAATCATTGTGATAATTTCCTAATGCTTTACGAAATAATTCATAACGACTTTGCTGTCCGACTATCGGTCATGCGACTTACAGCTCTTCGAAACTGTATAAAAAACAACATGAAGCATTTCATTGAAGTAATAACACATTCTATAATTGCTCAATAAATGAGATATATTTAAATATATAACGAATGGTGGTATTATTTTTTTGTTTAAGAAATGTTGTTTAAGATGCAATTGGATCGGATCAAATCAGGTATATATTTTTCTTAGCCAAGGAACGGCGCTCCTGTTTATTTTGTCGTCGGTACACAAGTGCTCAGAACAGCGCTTTTGAGACAGAAAGTGTTATACCATGGCTTTCACATCAACTGCAAGCTACATCTGTCACGGGTGGTATCTTACTCAACAAGGATATCAAGGAGTGCTTACAAATTCATATCGTCTGCCTCTGGTTTGCACTAGTATACCCGTCGGCAAAATATTTCGAAATTTAATGTAATAATACAAAACAGCAATGGACCGACGCAACAGCCCTGACAAACTCCCGAGGGGCAGGAATTACGGGAATTAAGGTTCTTGTAGACTTTGACGCAAACTTTTCGATCGACCAAGTAGCTTTTCACTCACAGTATGGTACAGTTGCCAGTTTCTAACCGGCAAGGGTTACCCAACAGCAAACTGTGATTCACGCAGTCGATGACCTTTAAGAAATTATAGTAAATACAATAAAAATGTATGCTCTTATTTTTACAGCACGCTTAGCCATTCCTGCGAGTCGGGTTGCCGTGGATTTGTTTTTTGTACATACGTACTAATTGGAGTCAAACCAACTTTGTTTGCTAGAAAATTGGATATATGGTTAACGGTATTTTTTTAAAGCACAATATATGCACCAACCTCCCGTTTAACTGGACGGTCGTTGTCGGCGCTTGCTTTAGAAGCCTTTTTATAAGCTGGAGTAACTACTGAGTTACTTAATAAATGGGAACTGCTTTCTGCTTATGATCTTGTAAAGATTAGTATGCGGAGCTACACTTAGGTTCATGTCTTAAGTTTCTCGGTCATCACCCGTTATGCAAAGTGAAGGTCATTCACCCAAACTAGAACCCGTAGAACGTAGCGAGAAGGAAGGCACCAGGAAAGTGACAAATAGCAGAGTAAAAAAACTTCTGAAACAAGTTTGCTTTGCTTTCGTCGGAAGCAACGATCTCATCACTAACTCTAGTGGAGTACCAATATTTTTTCCCGCGGACCTTTTGATTAGCACGAAAGAACACCTTGAGTTTGCGAAAGGATAACTCCAACTTCTCAATCATTCTAAGTCTCAACGTAGCTTTCAGAACGGAGAGCGGATCGGGACTCGATTGTTCAGTCCTCTGTTTAAAGCTATTAATCTGCTCTATAACTTTAAGACACTTTCCACATTCTCTACGTTCGAACGCAAATATCTCTATTAGAAGATGAGCATAACCGAGATAGCGGTTATGCATTGTATGCGCCATCAGAGTTCGTAAAGAGATCCGCTTATAAAGCAAACGACAAGTTAGCCAGGATTGCCTTATAATCGGCCTTTTGAAAGTGATCAAATAAAGTGCGTCAAGGTAAAGGCACTTCAGACTAGTCCTTTACTCAGAACGCCTGACCGGTCCATGATATGTTTGTTCATTTTCTCGAGCATCTGTAGATTTCAGTGCCGCTAAGTACAAGACCTGTTTTGACTGAAGGATAAAGCGTGGATCCATGCTCGTAGGTCTCTCTTGTCGTGGAAGTGTGGAGTTCAGAATGATTCCAGCACTTTATCTGGGCCAATTGCTTCGTAAAAATGATCGTGCTGTCGCCTCTAACCACAGTACTTACCTCTGGTCTTACCGCGATACCGAAGAAGTTGAAATATTAGCGAAGCCTTAATCTAAAAGGCGGCATAATCTAGACCACTAGTATTAATGTTAACGTCGTAATTTTTGGAACCGTCCAAGGGAATATCAATTTCGCTGTATTTGCGATTAAGACAGAAGAGCATATGTCGTATCTTTTTGTTACTACACCCTTTTTCGGTCGCTAGACACAATAGATACAGAATAAAATACCAGTCTTGAGCTTCTCTCAGCAAAAGCGAGCCGTCTCTTAAAGTTTAGAATAACAATACCTTAATGTTGTGGACGAGTTTTGGCCGAGGCTACATGCACTATATTAGCGGGTATTATGATCAAGAATGATGCACATAGTGCCTGATTTAAGTGCTTTTTCACTTTACGTAGATATCGCGTTATTTTCCTGTCAAGACTATCGCTAACAACAATCTCCTCAGCAACATCAACACTGCTGCGATCTTCTTCGATGGTGCTGTTGTGGCAATTTACAGAGCTTGAGATCGCGTCAGTTGTCAATGTAGAGGGCGCCGCTGCTGTTTTATTTAATGAAATACTTATCTTCGAAAAAACGTCATATATATGTGAATAATGATCTTCGTAAAGCGAATTACTGCAAGAGAGCTTATCTTTTGAACTATTCACTGCGGCGACTCGAGCATACATTTGAAATTACCAGTATGTTCGGTGCAGGTGCAACCTACTGCCAAGATCAAAAGACATCTGTTGTCTCAATGTCCTAATTGATCCTTTGTGCACGCGTTTTGCAGATGTAGCCGTCGGCAACTATTGAACGGTTGAAAATTAAGACTTGTCAAATACATTGGAAGGGTATCAACAACGAAAAAAGACAGCTACTTCAGCTGTTCGTCGAAGTCACGGCGATCTAGCAGATCTAATGGGAGCTACTGGCGAGTTAGCAAAGCTGAATTCAAATTTTAAATTGTCGGCGTCCCGAGCAATTTTGTACTGCAACAAAGATTTTTCGCCACACAAGTTTTTCCTTAAGAATGAAGAGATTAAAAAATATCACAAAAATCACCTAATGGCATGAGCAAAAGGTTTATGTTGAGTTTGGTATTACAAATTCTTTCAACTTTATTCCAATGAAGTGCGAAAAAGTAAACAATTTCAGAATCATGAATGCTTGGCGATTTGTCCGATACTATCATTTTATAAAAGAAATAAAACCGCTACATATTATAGATATCAAATCAGTTTTGCAACTGTTGAAACAAAATAAAGTCATTATACTTATATTTTTATCAATGCAGGAAAAGAAACATATTTAACTGGAAAATTCTTATTATTTCATTAGACTGAGTGAGACAAGGTAGTATGAAACGTGGGAGGTGGTCCAAAAACTGG
>MNPL01015616.1:0-26948 GCA_002081605.1 Tropilaelaps mercedesae | reverse complement strand
CGCAGCCTGTACCTGACACGCATGAACGGCACAGCAACACAGGTAAACCGTCTGCAATCTGACAAAACAGCGTCAGAATCTGAAAATGTGTATTTTACAATATCTAGTCCTCAGTCATTCCTTAGAGTGTATGCAATTTTCCAGCGGATAACTATTTTGGCATATTTTCGGCTTTGGTAGAATTTTTCACCATGGCTGCCATGATTTTCCAGCTTACGCTGCTGTTTTTAAAGCTACCGTACAATGTATATTTCTCCGAAATAGTTGCTGTTCTGGAGATGTAGCAAGCTGCTATGCCCTTCTTCTACACGCTAAACTAGAAAATATAATATAATATCTCGCTATGAAGCTCCGACGCCATCATTCTGCTACTAGTTAATCGGTAGGTTGCAACTCATTGTATCTGTATTCATGTTCAATGGTCTGGTAAAGGCATTGATCGGATTGAGGTTTTGTGAAATAGCAAATTTGCAAAACAAGGAAGGATGATTAGCTAGTCGACGAGATACAGAGTATGCATGGTACCGTAGCTATATAAAACGTGCTGTAAAACGTACGAGAGGAAAAAATCTGCCTATGGAATTCAATCCAACTGAGGTGAGCAAATTTGCCCTTGAATTTCTTAAATGCTTATCCTGGAGTTAGCCTTAAGTGCGGACTTCTTTCGGTGCTTGCTGAATAATTTTATTACAGCGGATCCTAAAGTATACATCTGCAGGGAAAACGGCTTCATCTTTCCGAAATACGCGGAATAAAACGTTGTAATAATTACGTTTTGATAGATTAATATTTAAAATTAATCCAGGATCGTGCAATATCTAAAATATGCGGCAGTTGCTAAACCCTGTTAATACTAATTATACTGCGCCCCCTTTTCTAAATAATAAAGGTGGCTATCAAGTAGCCCTTCTCCTAGGCGATAAGTGAGGAAGACCCTGAAGATATTACAGAATCCTAATTTTTTATTGTGGCGTCTGTTAACCCTCTAAAATTCTGCGGTAAGTTTGGCATATAAGCTCAACGTGCTCATGAGAAATATTCACATGCGCGTGCATCCATCATTTAAATATACAGTTTAGGTATCTACATATCGTTCTGTCAGTCGAGCTCGGTGGCTTGGTGCAATCGTATGCGCATTGCGACTGGAGGAGACACGTAGGTGCACGGATTCGATCTCCGCCGGTGGACATTTACATTTATATGGGGTCCGTCTTGCGAAGTAATGCAAAGCCTGCTACCGTGAACGTTAAATGTTGGCTGATGGTCAGCTTTAAAAACATTTTTAAATCGTTCTTTCTGTCAATCTATTACATAACACATCGTTCTACTTGGAAACTTCTAAATAAAACTTATGCTCATATGTGCACACGTTAATTCAATCTCTATACAAAACAGTTGCTGGACAGCGTTTTTAAGAACCAAATTTTAAATGTAGCGTTTTTCTTGAAATATCTATTATTGCACCGGTCAAGCTGGTAGCCAAGGTGGCCAAGTAACAGGCTGCAAAAATGGCGACTGCCAAAGCGCATATTTTATGTTGATCCACTCGTTTAGTATTCGAGTTGTACCGGTGGTAAATATAGCATAGTTTAACATATGATAAATGTGCATACATACACACATATATTGATGTCTGTATATTCGAGGTCTACGTTGCTAATTTTGAGGCTAACTACGAGGAACTATAAAAACTAAAGAAATTCCTGTCGGCGGACAGATAGATAGCACCGGAATTGTTGAACGTGTGGCATCGGACGTCTTACGGAGTACACATACAACTAATAAAAAACAAAAAAGAGACTTTTCCTGTAACGCCGAGAAGCATTTTCCACCGTAGGAAAACAACGGAAAAGAGTCATAGTGAAAGAGGGCCGCTGGTACATTTGGACATGGAAACATTATCACGTAGAACACTATTGTACATACAGTATATACGCGAGAAACTGTGCGCTGGGGATACTTTCCGGTAAATAAACCGTTAGTTTTTCAATGACATAAAAATTAGTCAACTGTTTTCAAAATTTTTGCTAAGTAACATGAGCTAGGTTTTAAGAGCTTACGGTTAGGAGGGAATTTCGAGTTAACCGAGCAGATTCGGCGTCGTCCTGAAACTAAATGGAAATGGGTTTAAGGAAACTGGGAGAGATTTTTTTACATTTTTACATACAGAAGCTATATAGTAGTAATAGACAAGACTATATGCTCAGCGTTAAGCGTCCATCAAAACCAAAGTAAATCTGACACCGAAGGAAGAAGAATTCAAAAGCAGAATTCAAAAGATGAATTTCAGCGCATTTTGCTTTCTATACAATTTTTAGTAAGCTAATGTTATAATGGATTGGTTAAGTTCTTGTCATGGAAACCAGTATGAAAATGTTATATCAAACCAGTTATGCAGCCTTAATATTTGCATTTGTTTAACTACATCTTACGGTATCTAACATATTGCGTAAAAAACATATATTGCCTGAAAAATTGTAATACTTAGAGTATTGAGCTAATTTCTTCTATAAAAAAATATGCTTTAAGTTTCGTATAGCGAGCAACCCAGGCCTCATGAATGATTGAAAACGTCCATTTGTACATTTGTATGAATGAATGCATCGTTCCGCTACGCGAGAATCGTTCTTGGGTTTCTCAACGGGCTTACATGGCCAGAGCTTACACTTCCAGAGCCTCGATGGCGGTTAGCTATATGTACGTACGTAAATGTATGTGCTGGAATCTCGTTCTCGCATTAGGTTGAATATCCCTCATTCATCTTTAGAAGCGGATGGCTACAAATTCTGGGTGCTGGTCGCCTCTCTTCTTTTACCCATTCCACGGGCGCGTTGGGTTCTGTCCTTTCTACCGTTCTTTCAAGTTTTCAAACTACGCAGAGTTGTGTGTATGAAGGGAGCAACTAAGAGTCCGAGGGTAAAAACATTGCTTTACAGTGGTTGCTACTCATAGGCTACCAGGCCTGTAGACACTTCACCACTAATGGTCAATACATTCCTCGGTATTTGCGACAGACCTGCAAAACTCCTGCTCTCTCGCGACCGCCAACGACAGCAACTGCCCGGCAATGTGTAGCGAAACCAAACGATTGGAAAGAGATTACGGAATAGATTACCGTACGCAGAGGCCAGAAACAAGCGGGCAAGTCTCGGGCTCGGAGTAAAGAAAAAGCCAACGAGAAACTATATCCAGCTGCACAACACCTCTTTACGGAAGCGTCATACACGATATGCTGTTCGGTGGTCGCTATTCTCTTTTCCCTACAACCTTCTGCGCTTGTGCGCGCACTCTATTCTGTCGATCTCTCTCATTAATAATAAAAAGCAACATCTCGACTGGCACGATGTTTACATCCATTCTTTAGCTTCCAGCATTTCCGGAGCAAATGTAGGGATTTATTGGTGTTATAGGTGCCATCCGATACGATAATCCGGCAATGATGTATTACCACAGAAAAGTTTTAGTGTATTTATACGGAAGCTACTTTCTAAGGTTTGAAAACAACTTACTGTAATAAAAAGGTACTGATATTTTATGTTGTACAAATGTTTCGCCTAAACTTTTGAAAAGATTATATTCTCGCAATAGCATAACAACACTGGTTGGTCAGTATACCCTTGATGAATAGATGCGAAAGACATTTTTAGGCATATCTTACAATAGATTGTATAAATCGTACTAATATTTCTAACTTTGATTTTCCAAAAAATCATTTACTCGAACAAGCCCGAACTTCCGCTATGCTTATTTTAACAAACCGTAAAAGTCTTCATAGATTATGTACACTGAGCCATTTCCAATTTATCACCTTTCAAGTCATCCAGGAAAAGATTACTGCCTTTACTAAAAACATACGAACTCCTCTTTATCTCCTGTGGGTGCGTTAACATGCGTAATTCTCATAGTACAGCTCAAGGGACAAAGTCTGTTTTATGGCCAATTATTATAGCAGTAATGTGTTAAATTTATTCTTCCACATTGATGCACATTTAGTATACCTTATACGTATTGCTTCTCCTATGATCTTTAGCACAACGGATAATTCGATATAATAAATTGTTCAGAAGGTTACGTTGAGCATATGGTAGTTCAACATTATACACTTTTGATGTTATTTATGCAAGTTTTAAATGATAATTGCTTGGTATTACGCTTATGCCAGTAAACAAGTATAAGCAGTACGCTCTCCAGTAGCAAGCTGGAAATGAAACACGTGGCGCTACGTTTTCGAAAAAGTGCGCGATAAGGCAAAAGGCACTCAAAAATAGTGGCTAAATTCTAAACCGACATTTTCTAAAGGCATCACACATCAGTTCAAAATTAAGTTGGCAAACGACGATAAGGTTACAAATGTGATAAATTGTACAACACATGTAAAAATGTACTTCTTATCGTTTGTGCTAGTATATATACAAATACTAAATTTAGCTACCTCGCACGTAGAAAATTCTTAAAGCATATGAAATGCATACGAAACATAATTTTACCCATGCATGCCTGTTTGTATGTCTACATGCAATTAACTTTAAGGCTTTCAACTCCATTACAGTAAATAAGCTTATTATCTTTGGAACCTGATTTAAATATTAAGAGCGCTGTGTATAACTGCCATTTATACTGGTCAAGCGTACTTCTACAACTTGCAATAGTATAATGTAATTGGTGGGACTGAGCGCTGCACAATCCAGTGATCTCGGAAATTCATTTACGGTCGGTGCCATTTAGAAACAGTATGCAGATAGTATGGCCGATTGTAAATGAAATGGATACATGTGAACGATGCATTAAAGCAAAACTGGAAATGACGAAACGCATATTAAAACATTTTTGTATTATATCAAATTTTAATTATTATTATTAGTTGGCGAAATACAGCCAGTGAAATTCGAGTTAAACAAATAGGCACAAAAAACTGTGTGTAACCAAAATGATCGGAGCTTACCAGCACCACAAACTTTATTTATCTTGCGCTTTGGACAACTAAGTTAAGATGCTTATTCTAGTAATGGCGTGTAAGTGAACTACTCGTTGTCGATGATTAAAGCTAGCAAGCAACGATTGCACCGAAAGTCACACTATAGAGCACTGACTCCGAGGATACCATAATTACACTGAGACTAGTTTTATTCCTAGGTGAATTGTGGTGTTGCTGCTTTGAGTGACAAAGATGTTCAGTAGCCGTCCTCACTCATCAGCTTTCGCATTTTAGTTTATTCACTCATGACGTGTAAGTTATATGAGCAGTAGAACATACAATTTTTTACTTCTTCTTTTAACCGAGAATTCCATAACTAGCTTTTCGATAGGTTTTTTTATTCTAAGCAAAAAAAGCTGCAAAATTTCTTGGAACGGTTAGCAACACGTATGTTAGAATAGCGGGTTACGCTAGGTGTAATCATGTAAACGAGAGAAGCGTGCAACTGTGCCGTTTGAAAAACTTTGTAGCATAAATTGTAAGTATAAATTTGGAGTATGAATAGTTTATACACAATAATATAACACTTTTTTCGTATAGCCGCATGTAATAGTAGAAAGGAAATGTAAGCGAGATTATGCATACAAAGGTAAAAAGAAAGCATAACGCCTTTGGCCCGAAAGAAAACAAGGCCTCATTTACACATACACCAACTAATAGAGACGATAATAAAGAGGACAAAGAAAGGTTGAAGAGAAAGAGATACTATTCTTTGACACCGTCTACTCAGACTCAGGGCGCGTTGCTGTCAGGAAGGCTTTGAGCCGTCGGAAAAGTCGGCTACCTCTACCTGCTCATAATGCGGCTAAAAGTTTTCCTTTCTCATGCGCACACGCATATACGTTGCAGATCTTTAAGTTCTAAGCTCACCGTAAAGCACACAACTACGACGGATCCAAACCCTTTAGTCGCCAGCTTGCTAGGAAACAGTGCGCTGAGCTGCTGCAGACAACGCCTGTCTGCTACAATAGCTAAATGTCAAGGACGAGCTTGGCGGTACGTGGTACAGAGTGCAGAGCGAATAGGCGTCTTTCTACTTCGCTCAACACCCGTTCACTAACGGATGAAGTGCGTAAGACGATGAGATGCGGCAGAGAAGAGTGGAGCAAAGCTTAGTTGATAGCAACGCAGCAGACACCTGACAAAAGTTGCTTATAGCAGTTCGCATTAGTCATTTTAAATGGCCGTGGAAACCAAACTACAAGCTGGAGATATACTTTAGATATGTAAGGACATACATATGCACTGAAATGAGCATCTACGGCTTACATCTACAATCACAGCCAGTGCCTAACTAGTAAAAACGGATATTTTACGGAACCGAATAATTGAGAAAAGACACAACATTCTATGCAGCGTAAAAAACCTTTTTGATTCAGGCACTGCCTGGAAATTACTTAATTAAGTCATTTCCAGGCAGTGCTTGAGTCGAAGGTGTTTTCTCCTCAAGTAGAGAAGACGCGCCTAGGGTGGCAGTTCCATGCATCTATTCATAGCTAATAAAAATGGCGACAACATCTACAATAAGTCCTTTTCAGTGAACTCAATACAAGTCCTTCTTTTTATCCATGCACTCTTCATTACGACTACGCATGCGGCGTTCTAAGGCTATAGAACTAGCGAAGGTTTGCTTACTTACTGTGGATAGTTAATGTTTCAGCGGTGATTGTGGGTAAAGTGGGTTATTTAAATTCGCTTTTATTCACCTAAGAACAATTTTGCTCAATTTTGACTTATTTGAATAATTTCGCCAGCGCTTTGACTCCACAGGTTACCAACTTTAGTCAGATAAAACATGCTCACTCCAGTGTGCGAAAGAAAGCATGTGTACGTTTAAGCTGCATATCTGTGATATATTTCGTTCTGAGTGACAGAGTATTACTTTTCTTCAGTTGCGCACAGTTATTAGTGTTTTCGTAGTTTTATCAGTCAAAAGTAAACCATAATATACGAAAGCCAAGGTTGCAGTGTCATTTTTATTGTCAATAGTTTATTGAGTTCCGTATTATTATCTCACACAACTATTTACATCAGAGCTCTCAGTAATATTACAAGAGCATTGGCAGTCCTTAGCCTGGTTTGATTGACGAACGCCCTCAACTTGCACTTGCGCTATACCCGTATGCAATGAGAAAACGTTAAGTTATTTGTACTCATGTATGGAATGGGCGCCATGGCGCACAATTGGTCCGCTCAGATAGTTAAGAAGTATTATCACCTTCGTAAGCGCCATTAACGTGGTCAGCCTCCTCATTTACTACTTAAGTAATAGTACTAAGATAACAGAGGTTGATTCCAATATAGATGCCTTGATTTGACACTCCGGTGCCTCCGGTGCGACCCCACTTGCATCTACATGTGTTGAAAGCAAAAGAGCCGTCAGATCTGATGCAACCGCAGCAGTTGTAATTGCTTTTACAATGATTCCGTACCTTCTACTGTATAACATCCAGTGGTTCTCCTATCGGTGGACTGTTCAGAAACCAATCGAACCAATTGTTTGATGGCGATGCAGAAGCTCATCCGAAAAGTTGAAAATTGTGTTAAACTCAAACCACTGGATCATGTACTTGATATTCGAATGACATATATGGAGTCGTTGAGCGATGAACCCGAAAAACGCGGTATTTTTAATTAAAGTCGATGAGAAATATGCGCCGCTAATATAGTGAGTTAGAACAGGAAATGGAGACCATCGGTGATGGCGAGTCTCCAACCACTAAAGGGAAAACGGCTTGACAAGACGAATAACAAAGGCGCAACGGTATTATGCTCAATGGTATTCCCGGTCGTGAGAATGAGTCGGATGCAGATTTATGTCAGGACATCATGGAATTCTGCTGACCATTAAGTGCTTTTGCGGAATCAAAGACATTGATGTGGCTCAATTTTTCTTCTAAGGGTGTCATAAGAATATCAAGTCACAACTGATCGTTTATTACTCGTCGTTAATTTTGACGCAGGAGGAATTCTAAAGTTCAACGTTTCTGTAGTCGAAGGAAACCAAACACCTCCTCAATCTTTCGTTATAGCTCATCTAATTAATGTATGTGCACCAAAAATCATCTCTTGCCACCTAATGTCATGAGATTAAGAAATTAAAGCTGTTCAAGTGTCAAAAATCCATGATGCTCGCTCCAATGATTGCAACCTTTGCCTACGTGTAAACAAGTCTGTTAAGTGGAGCAAAACATCACTTAGATAAATTAGTTAGCAATACCTCACAAAAAGCCCGCCGTTTTTTAGTAGTCGGTCTCTCATAGACACCTTTTTGCGCGAAATGAGGAACTCTATTTTTCAACTTATGGTTACGCTTTTACGCTTAATTCGATAATTGCTAGGAATCCGCGGGAAGATTTACATTGTTCTTTCGCAAAAGCTTTAGTCCCCGAAACCGCTTCAGTTTGAGATAATGGACTTCGGATAGACTAGTTATTAGGTTTGTTTTTGGAGAGTATTTGAAGGATAAGATGGCATGTCTTGAGAGTCATGTGCCGATAACTAGGGGTGACTTTTAGTGATAGTTTATCTTTGTGCTCCAGTGTTGCTAGCACTTTTTTAAGCTATTGCCCTTTCTTAGTGATTTAGACTATTAATCTCGTCAGTTAGCCCTGATTTCCTCTCGGAGAATCTTCACTTAGATAACGTATATTACACAATTTTTTACTAGAGCGAGAAATTTTTCTCGTTACGTCCCTTCGTAAAGAGCTCGACTGTTTTGACAAAGTTGTGTAAACGTTGTATAAGAAAATTTTGTCGCTGTGGTGAAATGAAAGCGCATTTAAAACGAAATTAAGGAATGGGTTACTCCGGATTGTCTATAACCACCATAAGATATACAACCCGTCAGTTCCACAAGGCACAGCTGAACAATGCAGCATATAGTAGCAGACCTCGTTACGAAACAGGCTATCAAAAAAGGCAACACTCGACAACTGAATTTAATGCAAATTGGCTTAGACAGAAATTACAGAAGCGAAAACCTATTGACACTACGTCGTATCTCCCGGGCATTAATTAAAGCTCTCGGGCTTTAATTAAAAGCTCAACGCACATTGATACCTCTTAATAAATAGGCGGACAAAAATTGCTTGGCTATTAATGCCTCGAGGTCAGAAACTTTGCACGTACGGCCAACAAAAAAGCTCTTCAGTTTATTTGGACAATACTACCACCATTAACATCCAACGGATTATCTATGCGTCGTCCATTTGTTTTTCGTTTTCATTCATTTCTTGGTGCTTCTCTAGGTGACGAGCTGACGGGTACTTCTTATTTCTTCGTGTTTAAAGTAATGGATAAAGTGGCGGATCTTGCTCGCGCATTGCATCGCCCAAAAAATAACGAACACTTGGCTTAGTTCAACATGTTTTTTCTCTCCGCATTTCGCTTATACTGTCGAGGCCTCGAGGTTGTCGTATAACAATGCATTGGACCCAACTCACAAGGTGCAAGGCCGAGTTTCAAAAATTACCATGCGTACATTACCGAAAGGACCCTCAGCACCGATATTTCTTACCCTAGTATATTATACCATCCACTCCTTGTTTGTAAATTTTCTGTGCTTTTTGTTTAGTGCAGTGATTTCCGTACTTGTATTATAAGTACAAGAGGTACAGAATTTTCTCCAATGAGCTTTCATGCACGCACTATGATACGAAATAATATGGCAACAACTCTTGCACACGATAAACAAATAAAATCGTCTTATTTTCTTTTTTAACTTAAGGTAGAGTAGTTAGAAGACTAGGTTGTAGTGTATTTCCTTCCACTGACCTGTTCAAAGACCTCTGAATTTTCAGGAGAATGAGTTGATTCGTGAAAAAAGTTCCCCATACGTGATGACAGCAGTCGGAAGTTACAATGTCGCAACACTGGATAACTAATGGTTATACATTTTCTACATCTGTAATTAGTATTCTAAAATTTGAGTACATAACCCTACTTTTATAATTATTAACGAAGACAAAATGCGCTATTTGAAATAACTTTAGAGTTGTTTTAAGCTCGAGCTTTGTGCTACTACATTGGTTTTTCGTTTTTCAAACGTTTATACATATCTCTAGCGAATAGCTTTTTTAGTAACTTTTTTGCTCCAAGAGTTGTTTTGGCTTGGAGTTAAAACAGTGGTTCGCCATGTATGTAACACGAAATAAAACATTTGTTTTATTTCGTGTTACATACATGTTATTTACTTTCTTGATTGTGGACCTAATGCGTAGTGTACCTGCTGTTGCCTAGGATGGCAACCCTTCGTACCTATATAACGTCATATTTGGTGTCAAACATGATCACCAATATAAAAGTGACTGAAAAAACTTTTGCAGAACTGTACCTTGGTCATACATATGTATATTTATATAGGTAACTTCAAAATTTCTAATCCACTATGACGTTACGTTCGAGCATGTCAGCGAATTTCAAGGTTCTCTTCTGTATATCTGGGTATAAAAAATAGTCTATTTTAGTACATCGTCTCTAAGGTTTTATATATCCTAATTATAAATAATGACCTAGTGATTTAAGAGAAATGGGGCTAAGAACAACGATATTGATCTTGGAAAACTGAAGGTGACAATACGTTGACAACAGCTGAACATACTGTAGCTGGCTGTAGAAGACAGTGCTGAAAGACGTTCACGATGCGCGTCGGAACCGGGCGACTATTGCGTTCCGATTTCCTTCATCGACATGTGTGAAATAGGCGCTACATGTTCTCGAAAGAAGAAATTCGATAAATGTGCATTCAGCATTACACCTGCCTTAATCACCGCACCTGTAAAAAAAACTCAGATTTTTTTCGGAATAGATGTTTACATGTCTTATATTAAATAATCTAAGGACCCTGCTATGTGTAATATTTGATTTAATGAATAAAGTTTAAGATCGGTAATGAACAATTTGATAGAAGAAGCAAAAGCATATAGTATATGTGTTGGTACCTCATGGCGAGCAAGTGTCGAGGCAATTAGAGTAATATTTTAGGATAACATTTACTTGGTTTTAACAGAGTTGCTGGCTGCTTGAATCCCAAGTGTTCCTATTTTATTAGTAGATGCATATCGATAGATTGGTAGATGCTGATAAAAACAACATCCTATGTCGACAAGCATTCTCGCCTTTGGCACGACGAGAGCTCCGACTACGTATATTAATAACTCGCGTTTTTTGCGGCGACTAAACGTCGTCCGCTTGGGCTTTTCCTGGCACAATATTCCACAATACAAACGTTGTATGACGAATATTACTTTTTTTTAAAGCAGATTACTCAGAATATATATATACCTGTCTATGATCTTTAGGGATTGTTATTCCTGCCCAATCTGTGATAGCTACAACAATATAGTGAGTAAAATAATAGTATTAAAAAATTAAAAGTGCTAAAAGAATCTAGGCTATAACTGCTTCGGATTAAACGAAAACTTCACATGCAAATTTAATAATTGCTTGGAGTGATATTTAGCGATCTTTTTACAGTTGCTTGAAAGAGTAAACCAGATTCGTATGATCGTCGTCTACGCTGGTTCACAGTTAATAAATTATCCACTTCGATACGGCCCAACTGCTCTGTCTCTTTATTGTACGGGGGATGAGGGACCGCCTTGTTCCTGTATATGAAAACATAAATGGACTAGCCAGGGCAAGCCTGTTTTGAAAAAATTGCGTTGTCATCTTCAATAAAGAGTTCGTTAATTTTCTTCATGTTTAAAGTCCTGTATTAAATGCATGCCGCTCATGCTATGGAAACGAACTAGTGCCTCCGTTAGCTATACCTTAAAATATGGTTGTATAGTTAAAGAATTCGCATCTGAAAGTGCTTCTCGGATTATATGGCCCAAATGGCTATGTGAACGAAATATTTACGCAGGAATTTGACTTAGCGTGTAGAACACCTCGCTGCTTCTCGATACTTTTGTTCACGCACACATACGTAGTCGGGTGCTTTATGTGAAAAAACTTGCAATGATTTTGTGAACTGAAGTTATTCGGCTTATATAATTGAGCCGATTAGATTTAGTTGTCTCGAAGGAGCATATGTTGTTTCGATAAAGCCGTGACAATATTTACCATTTATCTGTCAATATTCGCTCCTTGTCGCATTCTGATGGTGCTCCCAAGGCCGTTTAGGGTCATATGTAAGTCAGTTGCTCCCAAAAGACTTTTTCCGTGCAAGACGATCTTTTCTGTATAATATATGCAGATATGTTTCCTGAGCGCGAGCGTCGTGAGACCATCATGCGTTCTTATCCACCATCTTTTGGCAGAGAATCGGTACTGTCGTTGAAGCCCCTTCACGCATCTGCTGTCACTGTACTGGCGAGAAGCATGCCCGAGGTCTAGGCAGTGACGATTTTTCGCAATCTCCTTAGACGAAAACGACGTATGTTCTAACCCGCCCGATCAAATAATAATTTCGAAGGAAGCAGGAATTATTAGATAAATATGGAGAAACGGGCGACAATGACTTACAACAACATGTTCGCGTACTTTGTTTTTTACTGCAGCCCTTCATTGAACTCATCGACAACCATCGAGCTACGGAAAAACAGAAACCAAATAAGATCTTGATGTATCTAGCATTCTTGGAAGGCAGTCGACAACCTCGTGGGACGTAACAGATACACGTAAAAAGGCACTTTAGTTCCTCCTTTATATATAGGAAATAACCGGACGAGGTCCTGTCTCTTATAGGAGGTTAGAGCTAGGGTTGATGGGGGATGTAAATGATGTCAATACAGCAGTAACAGCAGCAGCCGCAGTGACGGGAACATAAAGCAAGTTGTGCTGATATAGATCAGGCATCAGGCAGCGTTTGCTGTCCTAGCGCATCTTCTACATAGTTGGCCAACTGGTTGACCGACTATGTTTCATCCGATGACGGCATCATTGCTCGTGATGTGCTAAGATCGTGTCGTTTCACATATTTTTGTTTATTCATGCCTACTATATCCACCCGCTTCTCTCCTTACCTTCGTCAGAAGTCGCAATTACACAACAGGCAATATAGTTCAATGGGATGAGGTAATTTTCTTCATGTGGACTATATGTATTTCTACATGTGGTTTTACTTTGCGAATTAATTCAGGGTCTGTGTCATCGGTTTGTTTTATTTACGTTTAAAATCAGAAATGTTTAGAGAATGAAATGGTACCTCTGATCGGCTGACAAGACAATCATATATTACAATGTTATTGACGGAACTGCAAGAATTATACCGTCTGAGTTCTCGTAAAAGTAATGATAAATTGCACCTCTCCTGCCAGAGACATATAGCTCTTTAATTATTTATAATTAATTACTTGCAAGACTTAACGCGAATATGTACAGTGTTATAGCCGTACAGTAAATGCACAAGATCAATGCCAATACAAAATAAAGGGATTCTCGAACAATAGTTTAATATTTCAGCGAAGCTTTTACCGAGCTCAGTCTTAGTATATGTAGTATATGTTAACATCATAAGCATCATAAATATGTTAACATCATAAGTAGATTGAAGTCATACTTTTTATTCTGTCTCCAAGTGTCAAAGAAAAGCGCGAAAAATTATTTCTAAAGACACCCTGCGTATGTTGTATATGTGTGTAAATATTAACTGTCATCATTTTTAATCAGGGGCGCAAAAAACTTTCAAAGAAAATAAAGTTGGGTGAATAATGGACAAAGTTGAAGCCACTTGAGAGCGAGTTGATTGTGACAATTTGAAAGTATTAGCTTTAGAGCTTACATGAATGGCGACTTCGACAGCTTAGTAAAAAGTAGGTAATTAACGGCTTAGTAAAAAGCTCTGTCAAATCAGGCCTAAACAACGAACCATAGACATTATGGCCGCTTTGCATTGCAACCAATCGTATACGCAATTGTTTCTTTTAAGGAGGCTTTTTCATTTTTAGGTAACAACAATTAGACTTTTCACACAACTAAAGCTAATCGATGAAATTACATCAGCTTAAAAAAATTTGCTTCTACTGTGAGCTGCGTGCCACCCCAAGGATCTGCTGTGAGGCATTATTTCTGTGTCTATGTGGGTGCCCAAAGTTCGAGAGCCGCCGTTTAATCAGCCTTATTTGCTGTTTCCAACTCCTTTTGATTCGATAGTACGAGATACCTATGTGTTCTATATAAAACCACCTAATTAGGTTGTGTATAAACTGTTTTCCAAAACGCAGTAAAACCCCACGTAGAGCACGCGTGCAGCATGACTGATTTTAGTGTTGTCACGTTTTCCTCTAAAGTGTCACCTGTCCCTGGCAAGTTCTTTGCTAAAGCACTAGCAGATTTTGCCGTCTTTTGGGTCACGTGTCGACATGGACATTTCCGGAGGGCGTCTACGTGTTCGACCCTGCCTTGCTCAAAAGTAGCTCTAGCGAGCCCGGGAAAATGTGTTTAGCGCGCCACGCTGGTTGGTATAAGTTTCATTCTTGATGATCGTTCTCAGGCTCGCTGTACTCGAACTAATTCGAACTAGCTTGATTACCTTGAGAAGCTTTCTCGAAGACCTTCCAGTGTGACTCTATCTACCGTGTCCTCACTTCCGTGAAAACGTGAATTCTACTAATGAGAACTCGCAATTAACATCCTTTTAGCTCTTTTCATGTTGACCTCTGGTGCTTGATGAGTGATGTGTGATTGCAAGACGTTGGTCTTCATGCATCTAATAGCCGCGGACATTTGTGGGACAAATTGCTTTTCGCCTATCTCATTGTTATCTGCGCTTTCCCTATTTTCCTGCTTTTGTTGTAAAAAGGATAACTACGTCTGCCTCCTTCCGTGTACCGTCGGAGCAACCAGGGAAGTGGCTTCTTCATGCTCCATCGGTTGTCCTGCTACAATAACTGCCAAGATTTTTTGTTCCCGTTGCTCCCTGTCTTCTGGCTGTCTCATATTTGTTCCTCTTTTCATTTTTCTGACCGTTTTTTAGGTTTCGGAAGTTTACCTAAATGCAGAGCTTCCTATTGAGTTTGCTGCTGTCACTGCTACAAACCAACAGTGGCAGCTGGCGCGGGCAGTAAGGGCACACGACGGCACCCTTCGGTTTGCAGTAGTAATAACAGTTGACATTGTTTATACACCTTCTAAACACATGGGTGATACCAAACTGGCATATAGCTGTACCTTCCACCATTGTAGTTTTGCTGTGAGTGAATGACTTCTTGGCATCCAATGCAGTCAAAATCACGAAAAGCTGATGTAGAAAATTCAGTCTAGCTTGATCCTATCATTTTCTAGCATTGTTGTAGCCCGCTCTTTATTGAAGTGGGTTGTGGCGCATATTCTGTTCAGTTTATTTTCTTTCGGTAAGTGCTAGCGTGATCTTTGTTCTGCTTTGTGTACAGAGGACATTCGATATGTTCTTCGCCGTGATTCTTGGTTCGACAATATTCATCTTTCACTAGAGTAAGTTAGGCCATTTGATTTGGCCTTTGTTATTCAACGTTTTGATTACAATAGATTCCGATTTGCTTTTAGTCGGGCCCCCAGAGTCCGCTTCTTCCGCTCGACTTTTTATGCTTCGGCAAGCTTTCTGTTCTTCTTGTAATTTACTCCTCTGTGCGACCTACATATGTAGAACCTTTCGTGGCGCCTGAATTGCGTTTACGTTCACCTCGTCGTCTCAATATCGTCCAAGATTTTGCGCTTGTATGTCCCTCGCCGAGTATTCTTCAATCGGTCTTGCATGTTAGTTCAGGATTTAAGATGTACCCTTTCAGTTGTCTAATTTCTACTTCATTTTTTCCATCATGGTACTCAGCTCTTCGATGGTTTCGTTTCTTTCGCTTAAATGTTTCCGAAGTTTTGTTATGTTGGCCTTGGACTTCTTCATGTTTTAGCTACCTCTTCACTTTTGTTTCTTTTGCTAGCTAAAATGCTATTACCGCGTTTCTGAGTACATGCTAATAACCTTTGTTCTTTTTCCTAAAGTTGTTCAAATGCAATTTTTGAGAGAAAATAGATATCTTAAGTTCTCGACCTAGAACAATAGTGTGTATCAAAATCTAGAATTCACGTTTTGCGTATCCGATTTTAGATTGCTCTTCGCGAAGTGGGCTTTCGTGAACAGGTGCTGATCCTGCCATTTCCAGACGTTCGTAAGATTCGAACACAGTGTTCGATTTAAAGCACTTTAAAGCATTGGCAGATCGACAGTGTTATATTTTGCCTAGGATAGGCCCAATGCCCGTCACTGCGTAATTGTCTGTCAAATACTACTTGGGAAAACGTGATTGTTACTAAGAGACAACCTCTTAAGTATTCGACAGTCACATGGAGGTTTGAAGTTACTGGGGTATAATACCTTGTAAGTCACTCTGTTCCGGTAAAAGGTAGCCATTGCTGCTAACTGTTTTTGAGGACAAATACCGTTTCGATTCGTAAGTCTTTGTAGTCGCCAGCACAACCATTAGATCGTCGGCCAAGCGATTTTTTCACCGTGTAGTCTCGAATTTTTTTAAATTTAGTGCTGAATTTTTCTGCTTGACTCCACGGGACAAGACCCAGTGCTGTCATGAGTCCCTCTTTTACGTATGCTTTTGTATACCGCCACTGATTACCACACGTAAGGTGGCATTCCTTTTTCTACTACTTATAGTACAACCTCCTAATTAACTAAGTTACACACGTTTTCATCGCCAAGAAGAACCTTCTTGAGTATACTAAATTTTTACCGTGTTTTCTGCTTTAGCTGAAATTCTCTCCTTTGCCAGCCAGGCCATCGTTCATATCATCATTGTTTTTGCTAGAGTGTTTAATGAGCAAACCGTTGGCATGACGACGGGGTAAAAGGGTGCCTCCTAGGCAACTTTTTAGTTTACTATATTTAGGGATACGTGCGAAAGCGGTTTTTTTCGTGACTTCGAAAATTGTCGTTCTTTTCTATACACACTCAAGTATGAGACAGCAGAGGGACGGATAGAAAAAGCTGCGAATTGATCAAATGACTGGCCGAGCTGTACTGATCCTCCTCAATGACGACATATTTACCATTTTTGAACGCATGAATCAAGCATCTTTTCTTGACTTCACCTATAGGAGCGAATAAGGTAGAAAGAGTTAAAAACTAAAAAGTGTTAAAGGAGGAATTTCTGAGTGGACACCCGTAAATCCATTTCGAGTACGATGAACAGAAACAGAGAGACAACCGGTAAACAGGCTGACGCACACATAAGATGAACGTACAGCAGCTCCAGGATGAAATAAGAGCAGGCCTGCAGAAGATACAGGACACTGGTAGAGTCATCGCGCCGCATGTCGTAGTACAAACATGTGCAAAGCGGCCACAACCGATCGTGAAGAGGTCCAAAACGGTTCTTTCTAACTACCGGTGGGCCGAGGAAATAGCGTAACCAACGAAAGGCTGCATTGATACAGGAGAAGGTATACACGACGAATAAGAAAATCGGCATGATGAACACAAGAAAAGCGCGAAAAGAGCGTACAAAATGACGATCTAAAGAAGTAAATACACGAAATAAAGGAAGTTGAGCGGCGACATCGAAACAGATACGTAGGACAAGCGAAAAAATCAAGTCCACCGCCAAAAATTTTAAAGGAATTAAATTAAAGCGCAGTGAGGAGTCCACTTCCGGGCCACCCCGGAATATGCATAGAGATGGTCGAGGCGGAAAACACTCCAAAAACCACAGACGAGGAAATCAAAGAAATGACCAAGAGACTATCAAAGAATAAAGTTTTAGAACCCGATAATATACCGGCAAAAGCAGTCAAGATTCTATTCTAAAATAAGCCTAAGGTCTTCAAAGAAATGGTCGACATAATAGGAGAGGACGGCCGGTGCTCGCCCGAGTAGAAGAATAAAAATCCTGGTTCATATCCAGAAGTCGGGGCTGATCTGGGCGCGCGCCGTCTTATATGCTGCCTGGCAACAGAAACAGTTATTTACAAATTATTACATATTTACTCGTCCATAAGAATTTCAAAACAGCCGAAGCACGGAGATTATTATATAGAGAATGATCGATGAGGCAAGTTGTCAAAAATTTGGAAACCAAACTCGAGACAACTCTAAGCGCTGATCTCGCCTGATGTGGGCAACACTTTTATCTTAATTGAATACACGAGGTCATTGATGCGATAACCGCGACAATGCGATGAAATAACGATTCATTTCAGGTAAAAATATATTATAATATACCTCCCTGTACCTCTCACGGTTGAGTGCTTCCCATAGATACATCAAACACAGGGACAATACATTCTCAATGATAACCAAAGGTCAATCAAAGTTCGTGCTCTGGAATATGACGGTGTCTTAAAAATAGTAAGAATCAAAGGTGTCGAACTGATCGCGTGGGCAGATGATCTACCATAATAGTCACTGCACGTAATAAGGGAACACTACAGAGCAAAGCAAGCTATGCACTGAGCCGGCAACCAGAACAAGGTCCACCCGTGCGGCTGGACCTTGCTCGGGAACCTCGGGAAGATAAACATCACGTTAGAATGGTTCATTATAGATCTAAAGGAGCTCATGCGATACCTTAGCGTCACGGTGAGCAGACTTTAAAACGACGACGCCCATATAATATCGTAGCAGAAAATGCGGTAAACGGAGTAACCAGTTACTTAACTCTACTTACTTAATTGCATCATTTATCAATTTAATTAATAGGGTTTAAATAATTTATATTCAAAAGACTTTGATATGACCAACCAGCAATTAAATTTTTTATTCCGTACTTAAGAGGTACTTGTTTTTCTAAGAACTTCCTTTCAAAACATAAGGATCAATTTGAATTCTCACATGCAAATAAAAGTCATTTGCGGATATGTCGTGAAAAAATAGATACCGAAGTTTTTAGCGTGTAGGATAAATGAAAAAACTTTTAAGAAAAAGTGCTTATGCTAAACTTACTAGCAAAACAGGATAGGATATCACAAGAAGGTACTTCTTGCTATCACTTTTCTCTTGGGTTTGCTCTAAAAAAACATATTCAGCTGAGTTACCTCTCCTCCAAAATGACGATTTTATTTGAGACCTTAAGTTTGATTTTCTCGAGGTGTGGAGCGATCACGCTTGCCAGAGATCCCTCGCAATCTGTTGGTGACTTGCATTGTAAAGCGTTTCCAATCATAGTGTTACAAACTTCGGAAAACTCGTGAACCGCGTCTGACAGTTAAGTACGTCATTGAGTAACAAACAGCCTGAAAACGGTGAATTTACTACTTTTTTTTACGTTAAACTTCTATTGCGCTGTCTGGAACCGAGAGTCCACAAATGGATGCCTCTTAAACGGAATATGCATGCAAGTGCCACTTGTAAACCTTACATATACGCACGTCGTACGTGCGAGCACGCACGGTGGAACCGTCAGGTCAATGCTTAATACTAGTGAGTATTGCGGGACACCAGTGCACTTTGGGAATCAGGCTAGTGCGCTTAAAAAGGAAATACGAACACTGGGGAAGTGACAACAATGGAATAATACGGGTGAACGTTGCGTGAACATCGAGGCAGTATCGGCCTTGAGATAAAGCTGATATTGTCACGCCCTATAGGGCTGGAGTCCCTAAAATTAAGCCAACACTAAGCGCGCATCTTCCCCGCGAAAAACTGACAACTCCCTTTAACTTAAGTTTATGGAAGCTGGGGCAGACTCACTGTATTTCAAGGGAAATCTGACCGGTATACAAGCCTTGAAGTCAATGAACCACATAAATAGTATGCATGCCATTATCAATAAAACAGAGCGCTTTTATGGAGAAGATGGAAAAGCTTGAAGTTACAGTAAAGAGTCTCTACAAATTTGCGCATGATAAGGTGGACCACAAAAATGTGCACATAAAATGAAGACTTGGCTGGACACACTGCTCACCAACTTGCAAGAATGCATCCATGTGACCCAGCTCATAGAAATGGAGCATGAACGCAATTTACAGAGCTTTACTAACGAAGCATGCACCCTTATTATTGGCCGACAGGTTCAAGACCTCCTGAAGGACAAAAGAACCGTACACAAGATTTAGAAAGAGGTTGTATCATCTTGTTGGGAGGTAGGGTGACTAGAGACGCTCATCAAGATGATATTATACACACACGTTAGGAGAAAAAGTCTATTGTCTCAGAGGCACCGATTAGCATCCTGGTCACTCGTAGCGGAAAAAAGAAACGAAGCTGTCTCACTGTATGCTCAGGCGAAATTCGGAGGCCTGGCTGGCCCAAATGCCACTAAGGTCGACGTACTCACGTCCTAGGTTATCTAGGAAGAGAAAGGCAATGACATACTGGAAGACATTATTCCAAAACACCCGATTTACAACATAGAAAAATCGCCGAAGAAAAAAACGCTGTAGCCTTCTTCGTCACACAGATCATCACAAGCCATGGAAACGTCGAGGAATCTGCACTGGCTTGGTCTAGTGATCACAGACGCGTACGAACTGTGCGAGCAGATATGATGCTAGCCTAAATGCTACATATTTTGTTTCAATCTCGCTTCCTACCATGGAGTACAGTATTGATGGTTTCATTTCCTTACGGCTTCTGTCGTGCTTTTAGGTTCGCTTCTTCCATGATATCGGCTGCTCGTCCTTCTTTCCTCATAACTGGAATAGTTGGCTGGCTTGTTGTGTCTTCTGCGTCCATGTTTCTTCTTTTGTGAACGGGACTCAGCAATTCAAGACAGCATTGCTTCGGCCTCAAGTCACAATGAGCGCTTACACCTTCCTACCTTAATTGCCAAAATAGCAGGCTGCGTTGTACCCCACTCGCGGACGTTGCTTATTTGAGGTTCTGTCCTGCTGTACCTTTTGAACAAGTGCGGAGCCCCGTCGCAAGTGTGACGGTCCAAAGCTCGAGATTCTTAAAAGAAACCTGAGCGCTTGGTGCGCTAACTTTGCATGCTTCATTTTCTCTTCGGGATTTCTCCGCCAGTAGGTTAAGTGCTTTTTTTAAAAATTTTCGCTGGGCTTTGCATGTACATACGCCCTTCTTGAGTTATGCTAATTTTTAACGAGTATCATGTATAATGCCATACGTCTATTTGGATACGTCGAAGTCGCAATTCAGTTTGATGTACTTCACCTTGGAACATGATTGCACTTCCTGTTTCTATACAGATTTTAGTTCTCTATTTTTTGGCGGACAACAGCTCCCTTGATACTGCAGTCAGCTGTTGCACTACTATCATTACTAGTACCGAGGTCACGTTCACTTCGATCAGTTGACTGGGCTGCCACTCGCCGGTCTCAGCAACCGATAACAGATAGCCCCCTCTCTCCTTCACTTACTTTGTTGCAACACCGCTGCTCGAGTTGTGTCAACAGCATCCGCGGCGTTAGCTGCGCATTGTCTGGTTTTAAATTAAAACTAGGCGGTCGGTTTGCGTTTTACAACGAGTTGGCGGCCGTACTCCATCGAAAAAAATGCAGGTGCTAATTCGTGAGCATTGAGATAGCCGATGTACAACCTGATAGTAAGTCAAACAGGTAAAAAGATTATTTGCAGCTCATCCTGATGGGCAACCACTTCTGTTGCTTCGGCTGCCGATGCCCGAAGTCCACACGCATTACTCCAGCTGCACTGCCTTCTTCATATTTTGAACAAAATCAGTGACGTTGGCAAGTTATCGACCGTTTACCTCATATATGAAAAACCTATACTCACTTTTCAGTCCTTGCTAAATTTGGATTTGATATCCCTTGCATTCAAGGGTAGCACGATCGCCTCCTTCCTATACGCACATTCGATTAGAGGTTGAAATCTTCTTGTATACAGTTGTGCAGTTGGACCATGAACGTCCTTATTCTCTATTCTGCTATGAAGATGCTCCCAAAAACAACGTAATCGAATCCATGTGGTCGCTGTGCAATAACCGTTTGACCGCCTCGATACGCTGGCCCTGTCGCCGCAACCGTCTTAGTCCTTCAACTTCTTGCAGATTTCTCGCTGCCAACACAGTGTTCATAAACTGGCTCATCAGGTGAATGAACAAAGCCGTTACAGCGGCCTGACCACCGATGATAGAAATGTTCGACTGAACTACCTGCACTGTCCACGTTTTCTTGCCCTGCTTGCTCTGACACGCACGCTCCTTTATGTGCGAAGCTTACGTCCTAAATGACGCTTCTGCACCCTCAAAGGTATGCACTTTAACTTTTAAAGCTCCATCCCAATCTATGAAAGTGTAAGCCAATGATATAAAGGTCTATCTTTATGTTATCAATGGCGTCGACTAAAAACATAAGGTAGTAGGCTGCGGTCACCGCTCACCATAAAGGCATTTATTCAAGCTCTTATATTTAACATTGTTATTCAATTGACAAACCGAGTTGACTGTTTTATCAATGCTGAGCCGGAAACTAATACCCAGTCTCCACGCTAGATAGTACCACGTTCCTTAAGCAGTGCTCGCAGTTAGCAATTCATATTGCACGCACACTTATTATCTGCTGGTATTCGACTGATATTTACGGATGTTGTTCATTCTTATTGCTATACACAACTGTTGTTGCTTAGTCTTGCAATCCTTGCAGAGTTAGCAACCCCTGCAATCTTTAATTGTGCTCCCTGCAGTCCCGTGAGGCAAGCTGATTGCAATCCAATTGAGAAGCCTGGGTCGCCTTAAACCTGCTTTTCAGAACGTGTACTCGTTACATATACCTCGACACTAAGCCATCATATATGAGGCATCCTAAATGTAATTAAATTTTTCAAATAGTCATAGAAAGATTTGTTGTTGAAATTATTCAAATGGTTCACAAGGCTGTTACGTATAGTTAATGTAACGCTTCGTCGTTACTTACATCAGAATTTCCGTTGGCAACGGTTGTTTTATTTAGGCCTTCGTTGAGATTAGGGTGGGCCCCTGGGAAAGAACTTTTATAAATATTTACAACGTTATCTTTGATGATATTACTTCATTATTTGTCACACTTCCTTAGGTATGCATTTTTTCCATTTTTCACAGTTGTATATTGCAAATATACATGTTCTCTTGAAAAGTATCGCTCATTAAAATGTTTTTGGTCCAGCGAGATTTCTAACTTACTTTGTTTATGACCTTTACATCACTTTAAAAACGCATCTCTAATAAAATTTTTATGTCTAACGGCAGGGAGGTGAAAAATATATGGTACCTTATTTCATTGTGAAGCCTATGCTACGGTATGCCTACTATAATTTGAAATTGCTTATCTAGTTAGCATATTAACAACAACAGTATTAGATTAGATAACATTATTAAAATTATTAATATTGCTATTCGTATAAATGATCATCTTATTTGAACGTGTCATCAATTTGTCAACACACTTGAAGCGAGTTTTTTTCTGTGCAGAGCGTGTTCTACTTTGTTTGAATGTTGGTATATTTTCTAATACTTTCATTCTGAATCAAATTTTCTCGGCGCCCCCAACTGGTATGCAAGCTCCCAAAGCGGTTTGCCGACTCGAAAATACTGCCATTGTAATGTGTCTGTAGTAAAAACGAATGCGCCTAGTTCCGCTGATATCACCGAATCATTTTACATTATACTCCCGAACCTTTCTCCCGATTACTTTTTCAGTACAATCAAGCACTGCACAAAATCTCAGAGATGTCGGACCAGTTCAAACTGTAGCTAACCTATGCCAGTATTTCATAACCGTAACTTTCTAGTCCAAAGTCTAATTCAAATAAAAAGATGCATCCTAGACAATTTTTTTAATGTCTATATGATTAGTATCTTGTACGCCAAAGTACTTGTTATGTGATTCGGCAAAAAAAAACTTATTTGAAAACCCTAGAATATACTTAAAGAGAAGTGATACGCTTATATATCGTCAAAGAGGATTGGTGCAAACTCTCCCTTCTCTTAATGGATCATACGTCTTCAAAATTATACATAAGGCGTTCGTGTGTGTCTGTTTTCGTTTATCATCGAGATGGAGTCGGGAATTTCTGTTTGGTTTGCGTCCATCTTTGCTCATAGATAAAGTGCTGCTCATAGGTAAAGTGCTGTGGGGTTGCGTAGAACGGGTCGTGCTATCACCATATATATATATATATATATATATATATATATATGGGCACTCGGGGGACTGACTGGGGAAAGTAAATGGTTGATTTCCGCTGAGCTCGAAACTGTGTTTCCTACTCTCGACGATTATAGAAGTTACGTAACGGGGGCGTACATTCGGGTGCGGTATAGCTCTAAACAATGTTAAGGGCCGACCATCAGCCAACATTGAATGTCCAGCGTACCGTTTGTTGAATTACATGGAGCCCATAAATGTAAATATGCAACGGTGGGGATAGAACCCGTACATAATGCGTGTCTCCTCCGTTTGCAAGGCGTACGCAAGTGCACCAAGCAACCGAGCTCTGGTTTCACCAACCATTTCTTTCTCCAAAAAACATCAAGTTCCTATTGTTGAACAGCAAACATTTACAGTCGAGTAACTTGAAGTTTTCGGTTTCAAATTTTTAAGATTACATAATTTTTGAAGTTCTAAATCGTTTGGTATACGGAAATGAGCAAAATGCTTCTGCTGATACTTTAATACAAAATTAAAAGCTGTCAATGTGGGGTATATCTATGTTTACCCTTAGTAACGAAATTAATACTGATATGATAAAAGAACGTCCTTTAAAAGACAAACCGTGTTTTCTCCGCTTTCACTGCTGCTTTTACAGGCTTCATCAAAAGATTTTGTAAAGACAAGGAGGTTGTAGTCTAGAGCTGATCATGCAAAAGCTGTGCAAACGGTTTGTAGATAACTCAATAGCATCCGTTCAAGCTTTCAGTCTATACTCGAGGAGGGGCACAATAGCTTCGTACGTTTCCTCATGACCGCTTTATTTTTCTTTTAATGTATTGATATCTTGTGGGAATAATAAGCCGCCAAGTTATGCTTGAAGCAATGTCTTACAGAATCTTCTATCTAGTTCTATTGACCAAGAAAATCAAAATACAACACCACGTCAAACGAAAAGCCATTGTAGCACGGAGCAATAACGATCTCAGAAACTAAAGGAAACTTGTAGAGTATTTTGTAGTCACCACTATGCAAAGAGAAGCAGTCCCATAATACACTGAAAATCAGTAATGGAAACATTTCTATCTGCCTATAAAGAGTCAATGGGTGCATAGACCTATCGCTTATCAGACGAGATTATCATAGATTCGTTACGGCTTTTATTTTGTGGGTTTGTTCATGAAGGTAATTCGTTTTTCATGTAAATCATATAGACAACTGTAGGTAAACAAAGCAATACGTGCGCTTTCGGTTCCACTCACTTCAAGTAAAACGAGCAATGATGTTAACTTTAGGCTTCAATTACGCTGCTGTTAAAAAATACTTTTTCAAGCACACAGAAAGACTATTGGAAACAAATGCTCTGTTTTCTAATTTGTTTCAGAGGCCATCAAGGCTATTATAACATTGAATAACCAGATAAAACCGGCCTTACAAATATGGAAAAGTTGCATTATAAATAAATAAGATTGATACAGTTACACACGACACAAATCTTTGTTCACAATTCTAATTTGTAGCATGTATCAACACTTTTCAACGCGTAGTTGATAATAGGCTTTTCTCTAAAACTTAATCATGCGATACAATGCTAAAGTTTTACAAATGACTAGTTTAAGATTATCTTTATATGTGAGAGTGCCTACAATTCTCGCATGCCAGTTTGCAATTAATTATTATAAAGAAACTTCGAGTCGTTTAAACTAGGTGTTACGCTCTGCCATCTTTCGTATGTGTGCCACTACTCACTGAGTGATAAGCGATAGGGCCGCTGAGGGCTGAAAGTTACGAATCAAAAAAACTGTTCATGGCGAGGTGACGCTGTCCCAAGGGTAAGTGATATTTGGCAATTTGACGACTGTTTTCGACCAAAATGAGAATGAAGAGCGCAAACGGTAAACCCATCTATCTGTCAGCTCAAATTATTGAATCATTAGTTTTAACTTTCCCGAGATAGCCATCGTTTTCAGTCCCCCGGTAATACGTTAAAGCTAATTAGAATGAAAGCCTACTGCCATTTACACACAAATATCTGTTGTGTGCTATCTCCGCAATCTTCAAAATAACAATATTATTGCGTAAGAACCACTTGTCCGAGACTTACGAATAATGGATTGACTATAAGTTTCTTTAAGTCAGATTTTTTTAACCAATCGCACGTTGAAAAATGTTTCGTGCCCTACAAGAAATCAATGAGGCAGCAACAGCATAATAATCCAATAATGGCAATATAATAATACCTATAATATACTAATATCTATTTTGCAGTTCGTGTTTTACAATATATCTGTTTGCACCACGAAACTAAAGAGACGAAGAAATGAGATCAACAATGGTCTGCGAATAAATAATACAATTGTATGAAACAAAAGAATATCGACACATTAGGAGCTTTTCGCACATCCGTTTTACTCCACCTAAGCCTACTCGACACTACTGCTTAATTTACAGAGCCACGCAGGTTACGAATTTAAGAGGGCTTCGATACCAGGGCGCTTTAGACAAAAAGAGAGAACCGTAGACTCGGTTTTGGCCTTATAAGCATGCATTTGCCACTCTAAATATATATAGCTCATAATTCTAAACGTTTATATCAAAACATCTGCCCGTGGGAGTCATATGTAAGCTTTACGTCGATCACCTCAGATCCTATTATCCGACTTAAAACGTGCATACAAAATTACTATGACAATTGATAAGATCTCAGTATGGTGTGGAATATTAAGCTTTCCTCAAAACGGCACCCTGGCCCGTTCTCAAGTGTGTAATATTGAGTTCTTCCAGTTGTAATGTTTATGAGGTTTGGATGTAATGTTTATGGTTTGGTACCTTATTGTTGTAACACAGTTGCACAACACTGCCCTACTACATGATAATGCTGATGTCCGCCTTTGCAATAAATTGAGAACATTTGATTCATTTAACAAGTTCATTGAAATCTAACACAATGTCTACGAAGCGGAATTAAAATGGACGTGCGGTTGGTGCGGGTTGGCGC
>MNPL01015611.1:0-21292 GCA_002081605.1 Tropilaelaps mercedesae | reverse complement strand
TTCTCCTATACGACTAACTGTACGAGCACCCTGTACCTCGCGGCGGGTGAAGACCGATAGTATGCTTAGTAACTGGTTTTCAGAGTTCGCCTTCATACACGGAGTGCTGTTTCCTTATCGCTGTAGCACGATACATTCATAACGAGCATAGCCAATCCTCAAATTGAAAGCTTCTGTCCAAACCTTTCAGGCCAAGAGCATGTTCAATGCGTCTAAAACGCAGATTAGTAAACTGATTCGGTGAAATCTTCAGGCCCGATGTGGTAGTCCGTGGCTAACTCGAGTCCCATCTTCGGATAATATCCCGATCAGCTATCGTTCTATCCTTCTCCTCTCCGAGGCTCGATGGAGAATGACCACAATCTCCAGTCTGTTGAAACCGTCGCTAAAGTATTCTCGTTCCTCGTGCATCTTCCGATGATACGATAAAGTGACGAAAGTGAGCTTGTAGCGAAGCGGTGAGGCGGTGCGACGATTTCGCGCCGGCCGCCACCGCCGCCCTTGCGAGGGTTTCTCTTCCTGCTTCCACTCTATAGACCACTTCTACTGAGATGCGCGCTGTTCCGCATCGCTTCCAATGTGTGGCTTCGTATGCACTGGCTACCGAATCGCCACTTATAGGATTAACAGGCGTGGCAGGATTTAGCCGGACGTTCGCCCACGGGGGTGACTGCGTCCGCCGTCGGTTCTGTGCTGCTGAGCCTCTTTGGATGAACCGGGGGGGATCTCAGCCCCTTCTTAAGGCAACTTTGATACCGATGCATGGCTGGCCACTTATCGCCTTGGACAGAGTGGCCGTCGGGACTTAATTCGAGTGAACGAACGAGGGGGCCGATCCGTGGGTGCGATAGAATATTGGTGGAGGGGGTCTTATTGGGATAAGATGGGCGTTGGCTCATGCATATGCATCGGTTTCATGGCCTTATACACAGACACGATGGAACAACGCTCCTTATATATTTTTCTCACTTCGTTTCGTCTTCGTTCTATCATCATCTTGACTGACTGGCCGACGAATGGAGATGTGCGATGTCAAGTGCTTGCCTCGTTTAAGCACACGAAGAACACACACAGCCGCCGCCAAAGAAAAAAATGGAAAAAAGTCTACGTACGCACAGGCAGTCGCTAGACGATTGAATGCTCACGTTGACAGCTCGCCAGGCTCTGTAGAACGTTGTAGATCCACCGGCGAAGGGCGTTCTTTGTCACGAGGTCACAGATTAGTTTCTTTGAAGCTTTTTGGCTCTGTAGACGAAGTGGTAGGTGCTCTTCGAGCAGAAAATGAGGACATTCCTTTTACATCGGTTCTGCTGTTCATAATAGTCATTGACCGTGCTACGCTAATTGGTATCTACGGACGTTCGCTGGACATTGGAAGATACGAACATTTCCACCGTAGATGCTTTCTACCGTTCTTGTAATATCGGCGTGGGGTGTATAATACTAATAGGCACTCCCTTCGGGGTGACTGGCCCCACCGACCTGATGATGTGCCCAATTTAGAATTGAAATTACGCATTTTTCCTGTATCGCTAGGCATTGCCAATGAGACGTTTCTAATCTAGCTAAACTGCAATGACCTTCTCTGCCGATAGCAAATCTCAAGGTTGCAACTATTGCAACTAACAGTTGTTCCAATTGGGGTAATCATTGTAAAATGGTTGTATCATCTGTGCGTAGATACGATCCTCACCGCACGCTGGGCGCGATGTTGGCGGTGTCTCCTATTCCCACAAACTCCTTTTATGGTTATATAAGCGTGTCACTAATTCAGAATAATGCAATTAAAATGCATCGCACACAGTGTAAAGGTGTCAAGATAAAAAATCACCTCGTCCGAGACAGGCCAGTAGATACATGAAGGGACGAGTTATTTTACCCTTTTACGGTGGTAGCCTGTGCTTCTGCGAACGACCGCCGACCACCGGGTTTCTAGATCCTGTGTCCCTCCCGAAGTCTTATACCAACGACGTCGCATTATGTCGTTCAGACGCTGTTTAGCGCATTGTCGGGTACATTAACTCTGCGTTGAACTTGTTTGCCGCCTGGTCCGACTAACATTAAAACCGGTGAAAGAAGGATATCCTGACAGCGCCTGGTTTTAGCTTCTGTCTCGTCTGATCGCTTTGCTGAAGAAAGAGCACGGCTTCAAAAGGGTAGACGAGCCGCAGAACAAGATGTTCGACGCCTTGCTAAAATGGGACTCGAGTTAGGACGTTGCTTGCTGTTCAGCGGTCTGACTAGATCCGTCGTCTTCGTTCAGGGCTCACACGCCCGATCGGTGTACTAGGACAGAGCTGCAAAGCTCAGACAGGTACCCTGCGGAGGGATAAGTCGTTAATTGCGCGTAATGACCGCTTCCGTTGGAGCTAGACGATGGAGTTATCAAGCAGTAAATCTGTTTTGTGCTGTAGTTTCTCCTAGATTTATTTCAATACGGTTAAGTAGTGCATAGATTCGATTTAGTCGCTCCGTACAGAGACAGGTAACGAAAAAGCTGCACTTGTACAGCGGCGGTACTCGATCTTCTTACGAATCTTTATATCACGTACTATAAATTTGCTATATTTCATTAGACTATTACTACGGAGAGTACTAGGATTCTAAAAACTAACATGTATGTTGGGGGACCTGTGAAATTTCGATGCTTCTGTGATTAGTCGATAATGGGCTATCCGCTCATGCGGACCTTTAGCCTTCTTCTTTAAACTCACACCCTAACCTTCGATTATAATAGCCTGATCTAGAGCGTTTCTAAATGTCTCACGAAAGCTTTACCTTGGTGGCTTCTTTTACTTAGGCACGCACAGATCTTGTTAAGCAGCTTTCATAAACTAGAACATTAACGAATTCTGCTACTATCATCGTTGATGTTGCTGTATATTCACCCACCAGAATCGTTTTTGTTCGCAAGCTTAAGTTTAGATACACTGAAGCGTTAGACGTTTGAGCGAATAATTAGACTGTTTGCCACCAACAAAATTAAACTTACTAGAAAAACGTGTTGCTCGCTTGTTTTCGTACTGAAACCCATATGTCTAAGGCAATATTTGGCTGAATTCGAGACAGGATTGGTGCCACGATTTACTTACAACACTAAAAAGAATGGTGAAAAGCTGTTTTTGGATCGCGAACACACATTTCTATGGTACACGCAAAGCTTTTGCACGTTCGGCTCTATATTGTAAATACATGTTTGCCGTTTTGCATCGTAAGTAAGAAATAAAAAGATTATTGCTATCGACTCAAATGTCCTCAGGGGTCTAAAAAGCTGAGATATCTACGAGGGTCGTGCATGTGTAAATTGCAAAGTTCGCATCTGGCATTTTCTTGGTACAGAAATTCATAATTTGTCTATTGCTAATTGAACAACAGATATGGGACAACCGTACGCGCTCGAATTCGAGCTTTTGTAGCGAACCGTCTGTACAAAAACATCCTATGCAGGTTAAAACGAAATTTTCCCGCAAAAATCCTTCAATCCGCTGAAGTTTGTCAATAAAGCTAGACTTCGAGTACCTGTATATCACATCTTAGCCCTAGTTGTCGAGACATCCATCTACATTAGGAAATTCTCGCCATCCTACGGCTACACCGCCCACATAAAAATTGTTTGCTCGAAGCGAATGTTCGTACACAACATTAAATAGCCTTCGCCACACCCGGTTGTTACCGCGTCGTATTGTCTCGAACGCCACTATGCTATAATAGTACATACGAACCCCTGTTTTTGTGTTCAAGTGGCCGAAACGGAAACTATCAATTTTCGGCAACTGTCACAACCCTTTCCACAAGAGTTGGCCGGGCAAATGGCGGATTTGATTCAACTTGGGGGCGCCACTTAGGAGCATACGGCTACTAGCAAACAACATTTTACGCGTGCTTGGATTGGAATTGGAACAACTTCAAACTATTTCCTAAGACCCCCTGTTCCAAACACTTAAACTCATCCGACTCAGATCCCGTCAAATCGGTCGGAACTTTTTGATCAGACCTTGTCTTCAACGATGCTCCCCTAGAGTTGATCCAATATCCTACCTGTCCTTAACTCAGAAACGTCTAACGTTACTCTTCGTCGTTTACTGGTGGTCCTTATGGAACGGTTTCAAAACGACAGACTCACACGAGAGCGCGTTCTGCGGTTTTAGCGATAAAAACTTTCCTTATAGTGTACCGTTGCTTGACATCCCTAACAGTCGGATGGCCTTAGGCACATTTAGGCACAAAGCCGATTGGATGATAGCGGAAAGGAGCGTCAACCAACTACTGGCCGTGCGCACAGTCTGAATGGGTGAATCCCTTTAACAGTGGCCGTAAGGGAGAAATGGTGTCGTTCGTTGTTTCAGTGGTGCATATGTTTGTATGAGCGGGTGGTGAGGTGTTATTATGTTGTCAGCTCGCTTCGGTCGGTCGTCGAGTTGAGTAGGCCGACCGACGAACCACACCAATGGATGAAACGACCCGCGAGTGTAGGAAAAAAGCTATTAATATTGCCATTATCCTTGTCATCCTCGTTTAATATAATTGTGTTAATAGCCGACAACGTGGCCTACGCTTGGTAGGTCGGAACAGTTTCGGAAATTTGCTCCTGTTTCTGCAGTAGCAGTGGCAGCAGAAACGAGAGTAACAATAACAATAAACATGGGGGAACTGGGTGAAGACTTCGTTGATGCCAGCTGCGTCCTCAACTATGACCGGTGACTCAGCAGCTTTCCCCTCCTATCTCTCACTTTTAAAGGTTGGATGTGAATAGTCGACGAGAAAGATGTTCTCAAGAATGAGAAAGTTTTGTTTATTATTCCCTCTTCGAATGTTCGGCTTTGTTTCTGTCCAAGTTATTCATTTCCCGACCGAGGCGTGATGGAACACAACGGATAATCAACTATTCCCACATTCTCGAAAGGAGGTTTCTTCATTGGAGTGGAGCACCTTTTGAAGTGACCGGAGCAGTAATTTGGATTGACCATTGGATAGTCGTGCTACGTAGAGAAAAATCAACATGTTTTTAAGGTATATAATAACTCGAACAAGAGTCGATGCGTGAATTAAATGACCTACTAATTCATCTCCGCAAACAGTCAAGAGCGACTATGTGAAGTATATTAATATTTGTTGTGTTACTTGCTATGGAAACATTACAATATGAGAGAGTTTCAAAAGTCATTTAATACGTTTTCAGAAATTGAGAGAAACACTTGTGGTTGAGATCTCTCTCGTTTTCTTGTCGCCGTATTTGTGTGACCAAATTCGGTTCGAATTGGAATTTGCCTTCGTGTAAATTTCCAAACATTAATAAGCGTTTAAAAGCTCCTTATACGATATTCAAACAAAAGTGCATGAGATAGTTTCCTGACAATTACTGTCATCGTAAAAATTGGTATTGCATTTTTTTCCAAAATCGACTATAAAATCCTAAACTGTTACATTATACCATAAATGCTAAGACCACTTCAACGTTCTGTATTGAATGCAATATAACGTCTTGCAATGTAGAGATGTATAAATTCCCCTCACGTAGTTTAGGAACATTCAGCTGCGCCAGTATAGACGGACCGGAGGAGACACGTAGATGCACGGGTTGGATCCCCGCCGTTGCGCATTTACATTTATGGGGTCCGTCTTACGAAGTAGTGCAAAAAGTAGTACCGCGAGCGTTAAATTTCGGCTAATGGCCAGCTCTAAAGGTATAATGTAGACGGGGCGCAGTAAAGAATCATTAAAGATACTATGCATGACAAAACATTCTCGGCAATCTACCTGTGTAACAATGGATCGTTACAGTCCCGTCAGGAATATCCTAACAGTTTTGCTACGCCTAGTAGCTCTGAGTATTGTATCGTCGTTATGATCTGATTATGTATATCCTGTACTTTTTTCCTGTTTGATCCCCTTAATGCGGCCTGGAGTTGTCCGTTAGAGGCCCTTTACATCATCGGCTTTGTACAACATAACGAGTAATCAGCGTGGTCTGTTGGTGCTTCTTGCGTATTTACTAAGTCTAATGCAGCATAATGTATTGTTGTGTGCCCCTCCAAAAACGCTTGTCCATTACTGCCATGCGCGTGATAACATACACAAGGCGGTATTCGTCCGACAGAACGGCACATGCTTATCGTTGTTGCTGTCAACATTTTTGTCGTTACGGTTGTAGGTTTTGTCGAAATGTGAACCGCATGAGGTAGTGTTATTCCTCCCATACAACACTTAAGGACCTTCTATCGAAAGAGTTCGCCGTCCCCAAGGAAAAGTGCAAAATCTGAACGTTTTTTAACCGTATAATTAATGTTCACTGCTTCATCTCTTTAGTTTAATAACACATCTATGCGAGCAGTAGTTGTTAACTCGCCATTTAGCTAACGACAGTGGTGTTTTTTTTGTTAGAGTTCCATCGATAAAATTTCATAGAGCTCATGTACCACTATCAAAACCGTATAGGCGCTGTAGGGATGGTAAATCTTTCAAAAACACTTTCAGACTCCCACCCTCACGTGTTCATTGTCGATCGCAAGCGAAATGTACGCCAGCACCAAGGCAGTCACCAACCACACGGAGGTTAACAACAGCAGCGCGATGAATCGCCGACCACTATGCTAATAGCTTCATCGTTCACGCCAAGAGAACATGGCGTGGACACGCGCTCACCGTAATGGCACCAGAGCAAATGTGCAAATGTGTGCCTGGCCCCAGCGAATACACGAATCGTGGTCGACAAGTATGCACGACGACGACGACGTCAACGGTGGGGCCATTCTGGTGGCCTAGTGCACCAGTCAATGTTGTTGTTTGCCCCTCGAGCATCTGCCGCCGCTTACGAAATGCGCCACTCCGGTTCACTCTACCTTACAAGGATAAATAATGAATGGATAGATTCAAGTGAATAAGAGCGGACGTGATCGCGGGTAACGTAGGCTAAACGTGAATGCACCAATCATTAGCGTAATAAGCATTTACAGGGTGATGGGTACAGGCAAGCAGGCATCGGCAGACGTGTAACCAACGAAATAGTGGGGGCATCTTTGCGGTTAGCGTCCCGAAAGATGCACACAGAATAACGCCGCTTTAGTTTAGCTCGGTTAGATCGTTAGGATGATAGGATGACAAATTAAATGTAGAGAAAAAAGAGTGTAGTGCTTTGAGGCGTCTTCAGAGAATGGCAAAAGATCCTTTGTAGCTCTGGATAACTTAAACGTTTTTTGGCTTTTAGAAAATGTTTTCCCCAAAAGACGAAGCTATAGAATCCTTAAGTTAAGAGATCCGCTAGGAGTCAAAATTGGGTAAAACTTACTACTCTTCTTGTAGATTTTGAGTGACACTGCCGCTAACAATGTTAAACTTCCAAAGAATTGCGTTTATTAATTCTGACTTGACTTCGAAGAAATAGAAGAAAGCTGATGCAAATGCGTTCAATGGGTAGATAATGGGTTTTCTATAAAAAGACTTGCCAACTGAAAATCATTGCTCTTCTCATGAGCCGAGCAGAGGTTCCAAAAGGTTTCGAGCAGAAGATCCACCCTGAGAACGACTCACTTTAAAATAATGTTTCCAGCTTTAGTTTCATTGATCTCCGCATTTTGCGTAGCTCTACTTTTTCTAGAAGTCTGATAGCCATTCTGCAAAAGCTAAAAAAAAGATAAGCGGAGAACTATCAATATACATGTATATATATATATATATATATATATATATATAGAAACTTTTAACGTATTTAACATGCCTCTGTAAAACCGGAGACCTTTATTAATCAATGTTGCTTCATATTAGCAGATATTGATCACTGTGTTAAACGTATGCAAAAGTGAACCTGCATCTAAATTCTATTCGACGTTCTGCTATACATAGACACTAATATATCCCCAATGTGGGTACAGGTTAGCATCAGCTCTCTGTGACAGTTCTGCTACATAGCCTCGGACCTAAAATCAGTACCCATCAATCCATCCATTCATGTATGCATTCATTAATTCGATCATTTTTCAATTCAAATTGATCACGTCATGGTTGTCGCTGTCGCAGCCGGGAACGTTCAGGGTACAGGACGCTGTAGTCGCTGGCGAACGTCTCGAACTCGAAATAAGTCAGAGATCATTATCCGATCCCCCGCCTGGCCCTCTGATAACGTTGAATCGCTGGGGGCGATTGAGCGATTAACCAAAATTTAGGATGTTCGTTAATCGAATTGATGGATGTGCGGCAAGTCAGGTAGGCCTGAAGGATCGAGCGAATACGAAAATGCATTATAGCAGCGCTCGATCCACAAGGTTCCCCCTATGCCCTGCTGCCATCGAGAAAGCGAATGGATGTACGGTCTACGAACGGAACATAACTCCTGACATCGCTGAGATCAGATCTCCGCACTACACACAGTCAGATAGCCTGAGCCAGTTGTAAAGACCGTTTGAGCCGACTGAACAAACAAGCGCAGGCGAGTTTGCATAAAAAGCGCAGTTTAACTACACGCTTCACTGTTATAGTCACCCTTGGCTAACATTATATATATATATATATACATTAAACGTATGGCTGCACCTAAATCCGTTTATCCACGGGGGCATGTCGTAGCGTGTACGGGCAAGGCGTGCCAAGAAGTGGCATCCTGGTTAATAGTTTTATGGCTGGCCACGTTTACCACTACTGGATAGCCGAAATCCGATGACGAATAAGGTAGTTACCATATTATCGTTCAGTAACAGAGGCCTTATGGAGATATAACGATAACTCGCCTTAGAATCTTCCACACACCTCGATTCCAATGTCTATTTTCCATTATAGCGAGCATCCAGCAATGATCGTCGTCGTACGAATACTTCCAAGGGTTCGAACGTAGAAGCTCATCATCGTACGTCGTCAGTATATATTAGCTGAGAGAAAGCATATTCGCTTCGTGTATTCTATTAGTGTTATCATATGGCACCTGACCCAAATAGGAAAAAAGTCTGTGTCAGTACGAAAAGCGAGCTTTCCAACTGACTTGCGTACTAGTAAAAACATGAACTTATCTAAGGTCAACAGGGAATTGGGAACAATCGAAAACTGAGGAAGAGTTGATGTGTTAATTCGACGGAAGAATGGGAGAATTCGATGGAGTGCCGGCTGTTAGGCTAAAAAGGTCGGGGGCCTCCATGGGGCTGACACGACCGCCGTAGGCCCTGGACACTCACGTCGATTAGAGGGCGGGACCAACGCGTGTTGGAGCGTCCGCCCGCGCCTTGTTCAAATTTGGGCGGGAGTTGTTCTCCGCAGTCAGAGAGAGAGACAAAGGACCGGTTAGAGGTATCTTGCTATCAGATGTACGTTATCATACTCATTGTCCTCTATCCGCGAACTGGTAGTTTATTTGCGGTGCAAGTTTTTGTCACGCGTTCTCCTAATCCTAGAGCTCTTTTGAAATTTATGAAGGAGTTGAAGAACCAGCGACTCAGTGCAAGACAAAGGGAGCACCCGGCAGGTACGGGCACCTATATTAGACAATTCGTAACAAAAACATTAGAGTATAACAGTTTCTCATTAAACCGAAATGAGCAAATTGTTTAACTTTCAAGTGTCGAATACATGTTGAAATATGTAATTGCTACTACGAATTCGCAGAACCATGTAACAGGTCGGGATAGGCGTGCTATGCGAGGTATGTCTTGCTTTTCCGAAAGTTCATGTTATTTGCGTTCAAATTCGGCATTCTAAAACGATGTTTGCCTCGTATGCATGAGAATTTATCGTATACATGAGACATTTCAAAGATACGATGCTTTGAACATTATCCATCAATAGTTTTGTTCTACTAAGTTTTCGACTTTATTGCGTCCCAGCACCGAAAACCAGAGGTTAATAGGTACTGGATAACAATTGACTTACGGCGCCACAAGGTAATGCAATCTATGGGCAGCGGTATTGCGCGCCTCGAAACTCGGTAGACTAATACAATGTCTTCACAATAGACCTTTGCCTTTCTTTCACTGACGTATCCCAATATCCACACCTGGTTTCATCGCTCAGACAACTGCATAGCGTCTACTCACATATATTATCATATATGTGATAAATTGTAAGTGCATCGAAACACGTTCGACGTCAAGAGGCGCTGTCTACGACTCAAGTCTCACGTCTTTGGCGAGACAGGAAGTTCCTATTTGACGTCAGTGATTAATCGCTCTGCTCTTATATTCGCGCTTTTGTATGGGTAAGCACCCCATTTAGCTTCTTCGATGCGCGCACTTTACGAGTTTTTCACAATTGCGGATAATTGTAACCTTCAGTAATTTCTCTTTGACTTAGAAGGCGTATTTTATTGGTCGCATGCGTAGCCACACTGTTCTCTCTATAGTCAACTACTAGCGTCATACACTTTTCGTCGCCATCCAATTTTCCCAGTAAGAGAATTCACTAATAAAGAGAGCGGCGAATGCGTAATTCCGCACGCACTCGACAATTAGGTTATTCTTCCAGACCGGACAACTAGCAAACGACGCTCGGTCGTTGGCATAATGGACTTACTGGTAATACCGAGCAACGTGTTATAACAGCAACAACAACAACAAGTCGTCGAAAGATGAAAGATGCGGTGTCTGAGCTGCAGAACTTCGGTTTCGAGCCATCCGATGCTCGTTCGGCTCGGAGCAATGGCTGGTAACGTGTAAATTAGTCGTTATGCAAATAGCGGCTGATTTGTGGGGCGCGTTCGCAGCTCTCATCACGCACTTACGCGCCTTGTTCCCCTAGAATAGCTGCCAGAAGCACCAGGCCGATTATAGTCAAAAGAAGTTTACAGATACAGACGGCTTTGTTGGTACATATATATATATATATATATGCGTGATATAGTTTGTGTGTCTCTGTTGTTATGGGTCAGCTTGTATTTATTTAGCTGTGCGCTGTCTAATTGTGTTGCCACCTAAGCAAGAGGAAAGTTACACCGAAAACCCGTTCATCTTTTAACGTTTCGGTAGTGCGAAATCTATCATTAGGTGGAGAAATCAGACCTACGCTGAACATAGCACGGAAATGTGGCTAAACGCTGAGCAAGACCAATGTAAATATAGCACGTCAGTCTAGTACACTAGCAGGCTATGTTAGTTGTTAACATATTCAACAACAAGACTTTTTACACCATACTGGCATCATGCAGACTGTCTCACTCCCTGCTTTCGAATCGAGCTTAATCGAATTATATCATTATATTTTCCAGGATCGTTATAATAATGATAACAATACCTAATATTGTAATAATTTAATAATGTATTTGATAAGATAATAATAATAATGTAGCAAGTAAATAGAAATATTACAACAGGTCCGATGGGGCAGAAGTGACTTTTCACAAGGCGAACTCGCACTCATATCCGCCTGCTATTGGACGACATTTGAGTTAAACACAATGTAGATAACATCAGCTGTTTCATTATCAGGATTTATATATACTGTATGATGATTATCATTAACGTGTTTCATTGCTATTTGCTTGAGGATATGAGCATCGTGTCTAGCTCGGTATTCATGATCAACCTAGCTGGAAGGTAAACGTGTTAGTGCATCCAGTCATGCACGTTTTTTTTTCGCGGCGGCGGTATATTATACCAGTTGGCGGGGTACCGCTGCTGCCGTCGGTGCTCTATCTAGTTAAATGCGATCGTGCATAGCAGATTTATATGAAGAGAGAACGGAGGCAGAGTTATCATACGTCGATCTTGTTTTACGTGCGCGTATTTGATGCGTAAAACGCCTACACAAAAAATGGACAACTACTTCGTTTGAATTCATTTTGGCATGGTGATCGTCTTGGACGATCTCGCTCATAACGAGCTGTTTGATATTGCAGTGTTGAATAAAGCCAGGTATGTTTCTAGCACACTTACTAAGTTTGACTAAGTTTTCTGAAATGGTTTCCAAGCAACGCCAACTGTCTGGCCGTCCTTGAGGTTGGTGAGTCGATATCTCTGACGTCTAATCCTTAAAACTCGATGCATTTATTATTCTGTCTATATTCCCTGCGCCATGCTGCCTGCCAAATGGTCATTTTCAGTTCACAAATCAGAGCAACAATTTTAGACCTCCACTGTTTCAGAAAAAAAGGCGCTAAGTACCAAAATAAAACGATCCGGTCACTGTGTTGGTTTTTAAAGCTTTCACAATGATTCTAGAACTCTAGAAATAGTTTGACATCTTCATCCAGTATTCAATACGTTGCCTAATTTTGAATTTCGAATAGGTTTTCTAATTTTTCGAAAATATTCTTAAACCAGTCGGTGCCATTAAAACAACTGATCATTTTTTTTTCGGTCAGTTAATCTATTTGACCAACGTAGTGTCGCTTCATGGACGGCGTACCCAGTACATATGGCGGAGAAACCTAATATGACCTTGTTAAAGGTGCCAGATTTACACAGCTACGATTCTATAAAGCTGGTTTGTGCTGTCCAGGTAACTCAAAATCGACGGCTACACTCTAAATACACAAGCACGTCGTTAAATTGCTATGTTATATGCACTTACATTTTATCAGAACAGCAGAATTCATCCAACTGCGACGGACCCCGTCGGTTGCAGACGACACATGCTAGAGTTAGCAAACTTGATTTGAGCAAACATGGATCTCTACGAACTTCTCGACACGACCACGGCTTCATCGTCATCGTATTGACATCCGAATGTCTACGCTGCTTGCTTTGTCGAGCTTGTTGTCACCGTTGCTGTCGCCATAGGGCAGAGCCGGCAGAAGATGACACAAATGCGATGCGGACTGATGTCGCCAAATCGTGACACGCATCCCATTACTAAATCAACGGCCACCGCGTAGTTGCAGTATCCAGCTCGGTGTAGTCGTTCGTTGGGTGCGATTGTCGGAGACGTCAATCGTAGTCCTAATACGATGCCATTAGGACAACAATCATGAGAACAGCCGCCGTCATGTTGATAATGGCTATCACATGAACAACAGACACAGTTGGCAGGACTCTAGAGTGGAACAACAGGTGATGATGGTTCTCACGACATATTCTCACTTTGGTGGAGTTACCTCACTTAGGTAACGCGGCCTTCTAATCGACGGCTTATAGGCAGTGCGCGGAGTTGACTAACTTGATAAAATTATGAGGCAGAAGCGTTTGCTATCATATATGGCTTTTGCGTGAACGAGGAGTGGTTTTCGATGGACTCTAATGAGGCTTGCCGCTTCGCCTCTGATTCTAGCAGGTTTCATTTGCAGAGAAATGTTGATTTTTGCCCCACGACTGACTTGTGGTATATGCGACTTATTTTGGAATCATAACATCAGCTGATAAACCTTTGTATATTGGTTACGGAGACGGAGTTTGTAGGAAAATTAATGTGATACCCATTCTAAGATGAATGTGTTTGTTTGCAATAATTTATATGCTTGCTCGAAGTCCTTTCGGCTCTTTTGCCAATGCTCAACTACCACCGTCTCAAACGACACTAACGATTTTGACGTATCTACGACGTTGTGTTATCCCCAGTATGATCCTACTGGCTATCCAGTATGATCATATCGAAACATTATTAAATAAACTTGAGGAAATTTAGTTGCGCAATTGTATGCGATTCACCTGATACTGCAGTCAAGTTTCACGTCACATCGAATATTGTTGAAATTCGAGTTGCAACAACCTCCCACTTTGTTCCAGTTGCGTACCTACTCCACCTAACAGAAACTCGTAATTGCCTGCCGGCCCGGTCGATGTAAGCGTGACTTAGACTAAAGCTACCAAAAAAAAACACCATGATTTCGTTATCCTATTCATGCAACATACCCTCATCAATCATTCATCAAGTATTCATTGACTTGCACGTGCGCTAGCGTGTACCGCTGTCGTTCCGAGGTACGGCCGGAACATAGGGGACCTAAAACGTAAGCGTCACCTTCGAACGCGACCTGATCGTCGCGTATCAGATGTCTAACGCTCATTAGACTGATCCGACGTCGGAGTGAAAGAGTTCCACTGGGTTTCCACACGATGGCCGCACAATACGCCATACTATAATCAGACTTAAATGGTTATCTCTGATGTTTGAAAATCTTGGCAGGTTTTCGGTGACAAGGTCAGGCTCGAATACGTAAGACTATCTGCCGTCAAGCTTCGCGGACTTGTCCGCCGTTTGTCTGAACTTGTGTGCCCGCCTTCTGCGACATTTATGCTCTGCGACTTTTAGGACTGTCGAAGTTTCAGATGTCGTTGTGCGGTCTGCATACGATGCCCGACTGTAGCGGAAATTAGATGAGGAGCGCAAACTGCATTCATTCACGGAAATTCACGGTGAACATCAGCGAAATGGACAACCCCCATTAGGCTTCCAAATGTCCTACAGTTCGGGGTGATAATTAACCATTTTTAACTGCTCTGGAAACGGAAAACAATCCTTATGTACGCAATTTCCGTGTATGAAGCACACGAGATTCTGGCCGCCCAAACGTCCATTAAGCAGACATTTTTTTCATAACTCTGTAACTGACATTCTCAAAAATGAAATGCCATCAAACGTCTGTAATTGACGACGATGGACTAAAATTATTGACAAATCTACAACGATAGTAGAATGCCGATGTCGACACCGGACTTGTTATGCACGGCCGCCCGTACCCACGTCGGCGTTTCACGTTGGCCGTTCTCAGCAACGTGTTCTACGGCGTGTCGCATGTTTAACAGCACTTCGGTGGCGTGATTCGGAAAAAGGAATTTCACCTAGTTCTAGGTGGTTGGGGTCGGGCGGCGCCATGTCTTCGTGCGTGTGCCGTCCCGATGTTGAGACCTTCGACAAGAGATTACCGCCTCACCAACCTCCTCGACTATCACTCTCGAGTATGCGCCGCTCGCTTACCTTGATGTCATTTGTCTTGCAGGTGAAAGCAGAGTGGAGACCTCTTATTGCCTTCGCTATTGAGAGTCGCTAAACGGGCGAGAGCCGCGGCGGGCGTCAGACGATCGGTCCCCTCTCTCTAAGTGACATCGTTCGCAGGCTGCATCGCAGACACCGCCTCCTCGACAAAGACTCTTTGCTGTGTTACGAACTTGCGCGCGCCAATTTCGGAAATGCATTAGAGCCAGCGGACAGCCCCCCTGTACGTCCGAGTTGGCTGGCTAATAACTTGGGGAGCCAGCCAAGTAGTTTTAAGTGGTAACGCTTAACACTGGAATAAACGGCAACGACATTCAGCTTCAATTTTCTATTTAGAATCAGCCATATTTAAGCAGTGTTCTATTTTTTCCGTTTTTCATTTTACACGCAAGGTCACGAGGACGCACAAATTCCCGTTTAAAATGTTCTTTCTGTTATTATCGAATTAAGGATATCCTAGAGCTACTTTCTCTACAAAAGCTACTGACCTTTCCTGATGCTGAAACCTTTTCGGTTTAAACATGGGTATGCCGAAGTCTAGCTGGTTTTACAAGTAACAGGAAAAATGGCGCCAAATTCAAAAGTTTGCTCATTGAAAGAAAGCTACATCCTGGTTTTTTCCATCCCCGAGCTGCGTCACCTTTCCGCCGTATTTACACACTTCGTCTGACTTGAATAGCTAGCGTTTAAGTTTCCTCCGCCTTACCCGCCGGATAGACACCCTGGTGTGTCTAGTTTGCCCCCCATGAACGCCTTCTCAAGCTAAGGGAACCTTTTATTTTCAGCTTTCCTGCGCTTGAACGCGCATTTCGATTGACCCGCTGCTGCGAAACTAGCAGAAGAGGGACCAGCCGGTTCAGCTCGAACGGAGCTCTTTCTCCCTGGACTCCCGTAACACATCGACTTTAAATAATTGAACAGCTACTCGATCTGACTCCGACTTTTCAGCGCAGGCGTCTCCATCGGTGTACCGGCGGATTGTTACCCCCGCCCAGCGCTCTCCGGGAAAGACCGGAAGTAACTCGACAGACTCTTCCCAACAACGCAACAAAGTCGAAACGACTTTTACCGGCTAAGTGGAACGAGCAGATATATCTGCCACCCGAGTAGGACTAGCTAAATCATATATTGGAAAGCTAGGCCGTTGTTTACAGGGGACCACTGCAATTCTCAGGTGAGGTATTTTGGGTCGATCTTCGGGGCGTTAACCAGTCGTTACGAATGGTCTCGATTTCGACCATAAACGTCAAAGGCAAATTGAGCTACAGTAGACTTGAGTATACTCTAAGCATACTCATACTCTAAGCACGGCAATGTTGCGTTCAGTGACGCACATTTTCGCATTTTTACTATAACGAGAATCACCATCGTCGTTACAATTATTCACTTTTACAGTTTTTTTTATATCAGTAGTTGCCACGACAATCAGAGGAAATTCGTAGAAACACTGGTTAGTAATTCTATTCTATTTGTCACAATCAAATATTGCCACAAGCGATTCGAGGGCTAAATAGTTGCATTTCATGGAAGAGATGGAAGGCACGCCGACAGTTTCAAGGTTCGAGCGTCATGTCAGTCTAGGTAAATACTTCTTTTAGATCCCCTTCAGTGCCACGATATTTTCCACTAGATAGAGATATCCGATACGCGATCAATACAAGATGAAGAATTACAAATCCTTGAAACAGATGAGTCCGCGTTCTTGACCGTAAAGTAGCGGAACGGTGTGTAAATAAATTCATTCAAAGATAACGCTATCTGTACGATAAAAACTCGATATGAATCTACAAAAAGTCCGTTCGTTCAAGTTAGAATGCGTAACTTCTCGTAATGTACAGCAGCACGTTTTGGATGCGATCCAAAGCAATTCGCTGGCATTGCACTAGGAGAAACGCTGTTAACGACTTTCGGTAGCTCTGAAACGCTTGCGGTATTCGGTGTTCCGCTATGCGTCTGAAAATCTACACCGAAACGACAACGCTTAGAGCAAATGTTGGGAACATTTCCGAGACGTCGGATACAAAACGCTTTTGTGCGTTAAACTCAAACACGAGTTTGACGGCACAGCGAGAGGTCCTGGTGCAAAATTGCTGCATTGACATCGATCCTAAAACTGTGTGACATCGCGTTCGAAAGGAGCCACTTCACTGTCGACTTGCATAATTTATAAAACGCTGTGGTACGAAGCGCAACTTTCTCTAGAATGGATAATAATACGGGGGCAGTTTTTACGAGCCTTAGACGAAACGAATTTATATCTTAATCTTTTCTTCACCTTGAAATTTCTTTAGTTGCAAAGCAAAACAAGAAATAACTGTCCGTGATAACCAAAAGTGTCGCTGAAACACTCAGCATTTGCTCTCTAGACTTTTGCTTTTTTTTGCCGTATATCACAGCAGTTCCAACCGCGACGTCCTACTCAGCCCCACGTTACCTACTACCCGGACGGGCATTCTTGGGGGATTTTTACTTTGTTGTCTGATCATTCCCCATGCTCCGGGCTCTCGTCACAGTTTGCAGTTTCGTCTGCGAGCATAAACACACACACACACACACACACATCCAGACCTTTGTACTAAAAGTAGCGACATCCCCATGCCGGTGCAATGCGAACTCCATGGTGTCACGTGCGTCCATGAGCTTTATTCGCGGCATGGTCACGTGACCCTACAACGGTCACGCGGACAATCGAATCTCATCAGCCGCATCCACCACGAAGTGGACTTCAGCTACGAACACTCTACGAGCGACAACGAGCACTTCTATAATCACGATGAGATGATGGCTGTGGTTAGAAGGACAAAAGATCGACGTCCGGTGATGGACGTCGGTTTCTGTTGAATTATGCGCCTGCATCGCCATGGCTGTTCTCATTATTTGTGCTGCTCTCTGTCGACGTGGCACAAACGCACGCGGTGCATCTACATTGGGGAATTAGGCATTGCTTGAAGTACTCGACGCACGAGCGTTTACGGAATAGAACAGCTAACACTAAAGGCACCGATCGATTAGATGATTCATGTCAATGTCGTTCGGAAAACTTTGTGCGTACAAGGCTGCGATGTTCTCAAGGTTAGGCATGTGTAGGTGTGTTTTACGGAATAAACATGAACATTTTGCTGTTCCGAATTTGAATAATATCAAGGAAAGAACTATACACGTGGCCATTTTCGACTCATAACCAGCAGCTCGATACGCTCAGAAAATCAACCACGAGTCAAGCACGGCGAGCGTGCGCGCGTGCGTGTGTCATCCTTCTACGCTTTTTGCTATACGTCATCCATGAGCAAAGAAACCGAAGAAAATAAGCTGAGATGATTGTGTGTGTTCGTATCGTAACGGCTCGAGTCCAAGGGTGAGCCACTTAGTCCAAAACAACCTTCACAGGCAGCTGCGCGCCTCTCGTGAGTGACACCTGTAGCGCAATGTCCGCCACTGTGTAGTAGCTCCGGAGCGAGCGGTTGTCGGAGCGAAGTGTGTGTAAACCAATGCCCATCACCCCCGGCAAAGTGGCGCAGACGAACGAACCGGCAAGGGGAAAGCGGCGGCGGCGGCGGCGTCGTAGCAGCTCCGGTTCGAGCAGACCTCCGGTCTGGCCGTTTGCGAGTGAGTGTATGTCTAGGTGCCTGTCAATCACTCAATTTGTCAACTGTCCTCCCTGTGTTAGAGCTCACCCGATGGACCGGGTGGAAACGGTCGCTTCCTGTCCGTATCTCGTTGTAACAGCGTCCCGCTAGCGCTCTAGACTAGTTCGGAAGGTGTCACGGGACATTCTAATAAGCGGTGAGTGGAAGCGCTCGCGTCTCCCGGCAGCCATAGGCAGCAACCTCGGCGTGTCCATCGATGGGGCGCACGGATCGACATCTCTACATGATTCTACATGCTGCAAGAGACAGACAGATGACACAGAATGGACTATGTGCCTCGCTTGTCGGTCGGTATCGCGGAACACTCGAACGTTTGCCTCTCCTTTCCCCCTACCAAAATCCAGTATCCTTTCGTACAACGACTGCGATTTAGGCGCAAATGTTTGGACAAAGCTAAACTCGGACCAGAAACGACAACCGCGTTCGGTTAGAGCGTGACTTCGCAACATCGTCGCTGTGAAACAATGTTTAGTCGATCAGCTTCTTCTACAGAACTCGTCACTTCCTCTAAAAGGGTCCCCTCAATCATCTATACCGGTAAATCCTGGTTACAATTTACCAAACGCATACCGAAGATCTTGGTGACGACCTCAATCTCCGTGTTGAGTCATGTTACTTAGCATCACGTGTTTGTTTGTTTGTTTGTTTACGTTGTAGAGTCAAGCTGGATACATACTTGAAAAGTTTCCATGAGTGGCTCATAGGTTGCTCCGAAGTTCGTCCAAAGGAATCGTTTTTGAAAGGCTACTTATCGGATATTTATTTGACCGACTCTAAGGCTCCATCTGTTTATTTCGCGTTCCTACGCGCGCTGGCCGAGTCGACTGACTAACCCTTCTGCCGCATTCGGATTTATGAAGTATCCATGGAGCGTCTAATGGAGCGTGTGAACGACCGATTGTTGGGTAGGAGTTCGACGCGACGCGCCTGTCACCGCAATCCGGTGGCATTTTGCCGGCCTTTTCATCTTTACTCAGCCGCTCGCTAGGACTCACGCTACCGGACCGGCATAGGCCCGGATCGACGGCCGTAGGCTTTCGAGTAGAACAATCAGAACTGAGAGGATTCTTCTTGGTGCATTAGCCCTCCCCACTTCCCCGAGAAGATCCGAGAAGATCTACTCAACTCCGGCCAGTACAGTTCACATGACTGAGCCAAAAGGAAGCGAACCCAGAGGGAAGCCGTTGCAAAAATGGCCTCTTGCATACCAGTGCAAAAAGGGGAATCATGCACGCCGCTCAGACGGGACGCAGCAAACAGAGGCAGCGAGCAGCTGCACAGAGACTAACACACAGAGGCTAAGCAACGGCTAGCCGGCGAAGTGCCGAGACGATGGACGAAGGCGCTGCCGAAACAAAAGGAGATTGTCCAACGGACCACGAGTTTGGCAAGCGGATCAACAAGGATCTACCGAAAAATGCCGCTTACGGCTAAGGGCCGAGGGGTATGGATAGCCGAAAGGAGATGGATAGCTCCGAGGGGCAGTGCTCCTCGGGCGACCGATATGGCTCCTTGAAAGTACATGAATATCTTCATAGTCATAGTTTGACATGTACATGAAAAAGGGAGCATAGCTTCTTCGGGCTATGGTCGTGTAAGCGTGTGGAAGGAACCGGGATATGTGAAGGCCCGAGCCTAGGGTGTCCAAGCCTACGGTAAACAGTTTCGTTCATTACAGCGCTACTATGTCCCCATCTGGAGTTACCCTTCTTGCGAGCTGCCTTTGATATCACCTTTGATATGACTTTCTTTTTCTGGGCATAATGTTCGGTTTCTAGTCGAGTTGTCTCAATTCGAAAGTATCGTGTCGAGTTGTCTGCACTATGTTCCATGAAACTGTTCGCGTTCCCCACCAACGACCGAACTGTGATGTCCTGCTTTTCGCCATTCAGTGCAGAGGCGTATCCAAACGTTGCTCTACCCGATTGCTCATTGCTGCGACATCCCGAGTTTGTTTTTCCTTAAGCCCTGCTCTACGCGACTCTCGCGTATTAGCAAAGCATTGACAAAGGACTTTTCCTCCGCAGCGATAAGTGACCTGACCGTTAAGTGCCGCCGCCATGTGATGAGAGAGGTGACGCTAACCGGGATAGAAGTGTAAACACTACTTTGACTGTTTTCCCTAAGTAAACAGACAAACACAGCGTTAACATGCTGCATCAACATGCGACACCTCGTAGAAGCCACTTGGCCATCTGTACAAATCTGTGATAGCCATTGCTACGCATTTGGACGTTTTCGTTGCAATATTAATTAACATCGTTCTTAGATCTTAAGCGTCCTAGGCGTCACTTGGGCGATAAAGATGGCGGCGATATACTCTTGCGGCCACTCTTAAGGACACTCTCTAGAGTGTCCTCATTTGAGATCGTATCAAGTCATCGCGATGCTGCTGTTGAGCTGTGAACTTCACGCACCTGCGTACGTGAAGAACGTACACGAAGTACACGAACGTTCCAGCCGAAATCAGACCCGTACGCTTCAATATCTATGCATGTATGTATGATTCTACACCTATAACCTGGGCGTAACGATTCTACCCGAAGGCCTACCATCTCTATTTCGTGTAGGTCAGGTATCTATCACAAACTCGAATTCGTTCACGTTCGTTCATTTATTTATTTCTCGGAATTTCTCGCTGTTGTTCCAGTTATAATATGGCACCCCATGAATGTCGCTCAAGAGCATACAAAAGAGTGAACTCGAAACGTTGGTTCGAAAACGTAGCCCTTGCTCTGGCGCGACATCCAAAATGAAGTAGCTAATAACTTCGTGTATATATATATATATATATATATATA
>MNPL01015605.1:0-20263 GCA_002081605.1 Tropilaelaps mercedesae | reverse complement strand
CTACTAACTATACACACAGCACAACCCAACCCGCCGCAGCACACACCGCTCACGGAGCTCCGCACTGGGTCAGATCAGTCTGCTCTACGGCTGCTACTGCTGGCGGGGAGGGTCCAGTAACGAGTTTATTTGCTACGACTGGCCGAGCCCAGCGAGAAGTGAGTGAATGAGTGCTGCAGCGATGATCTTTGCTAGGGAGGCCGACGGTCGTCCGGGCGGTTTGAGCAAAAGCCGCCTCCCTGTCGTTAGTCGTGGTGAAGCGTAATATATTAGTGCACAGCGATGCTTGGGTAAGATTCACGAGCTAGTGAAATAAGCTAGTCACAAGGAGACGATGGCCAACTCTTGTATGCATAAAATCAGATAAGACTATAAAAAAAAACATCATTTGTCCATACCGTTGTTGGTAAACGCGCAACGCAATAGGACATTAAGCACTTATAGGACGCTTCCCGCCTCGTGGGAGTTGGTTCACCTAAAGGCAGGCTACCTGGAGAGTAAATAACAACTCAGCACTTTTATGGTGTCTATATACAATAATAACCCTTACAAACTATTTGTGATCTGATTCCCAATCCTAAGCCATCTCAGAACTTGGTCGTCACTCGTAGTTTCTCACAAAAGCATTAATCTATTTAATCCAAAACAATAGTGAAGTTCACATGACAAACAGTCTGGTTAAATCATATTGATATTATCTTAATATTTTATGTTCCGTGGAGAGCGTTGTTACAGTCCTCCGACACATGATTTCGTAAGTCATGTGCTTCAGAGCGCGTGCGTTGAGGGTTCCCAATAAGCCGTGACGAAAATGGAGAGCATTATATGATCATCGAATTCATTGCACACGACGAATAAACGCAGGCACGACAGTTAAGCTGGTTAACGTAAAAATGTCGTAAAATCACGTTTATGTTTTTAATTTTCTTTACAAGTCTCTAACCTCGCGTTTTGCCGCTTAGCCGCCATTATTCCCGGTCGATGTCGACCTTCGTTGTGCCGCCGGAGCGACGTTCTTTACAAGTCTATCGTCGCCTATGTACCTCTCCTTTACGCCAGTTGATATTGTTCACGTTATGCTATAAGCCTACGGCCAGCATTACGTTTAAAATATCGTCACCATTGTCGTTCCGCGCGGCGTTACATCATACGCGGCGAGTCGGGGACGCTCATGTATTAACACTAAAATATCAACTACAATAGTAGAAAGCAAAAATTAGATAAAAACCCTTTCATGGCGTCAGCTCGTTCACCGAATGTTATCTGGAAAGGGAAAAAAGCAAAGTGTATTCGGGCCGGATAAAAAGTCTCGTTTTCGGGGCGAAGGAGCAGATCGTAGACACATCGCTGCGTAGGACTTCAGCCGGGAACAGTGGGTGTTTTCATAAGTAGATGTCCCGTTTAATCTTTTCGCCTCTGAGTACCAATCAGTACCGACCTGTACGACCACGAAATGATAACGTAGAAGGGGGGTTTTCAAAGATTAAGAGCACAGCTCAATGTTGGAAACCGCGCAGTTCGTTTGTAGTACATTCGCGTAGTAGTTCGCGTACATTTGGGAAAGCTTTAGTGAGTATAATTCTCGGACTACCGCGTCAAACAACTTGGTCGTGACATAACATGTGTCCGTGCTGGATTTAACTTTTAACCCCATCAAAAGAAACTATCGGATAATGCACTTCTAAAGCAAAATATTCCATAATTATGTCGTACGTCGTGGATGTTTTGTAAGTTCTCATGTTGTTGAGAAGTTGTTTAAAACTCTTTCCTCCAGACGTCGAAGTTCCTTGAATGTTTGATCAGATAATTCGGTTTTACCGTGTTTATCTATGGTTGTGTATGGTATGTCCACATTCGGGAAAGGCCATGTCGGTATGAATTCAGCATGCCGTAATGTATAGAAAAGGCCAACGGTTTGGCATTCGTGTTAGCTGCCTGTGCGTGCTTCATCTGTGGCTGTCATCACTGCTTTGACATTCTACTCAATTTCGGCCAAGGTCCTTCATTGAGGCCGAGCTCCTCCTGTTAGCATCAGATTTGAACTTAGTACATGGTCGTTTACTGATGACGACGTCGGGAGCCGCTGCTGGTTTTAGTCTGTTTCTAATCATCGTACACCACAAATACAACCCCGTTTTTAAACGCGTCTCTCGAGACTCCTACCATCTGACGGAGGATCTGCAGACATCGCCCCTCCACGTTGCTCGACTAAACAAAACTGGCGAAAATCCAGCCATCGGCTGGCAACGTAAACAACACGTCATTAAAGTGCACAGATCCTTTTGTGTGATGGCCTGAACGAGGTGAGTTTGATGTTTTAGGGAAAGCCTCACCACAATAACAACAAATAGTTGATTGACTTCGAAATAATAGAAAAAGATGGCGAATTTGTACAGTAATGTAATTGTATTCTGCTTCAGTTTAGCAAAGGTTGTCGCTACTTGTCTCTGGTTAACACGGTCAAATCCTTAATTTCCAAACTGGTCCGTCCTTAATTTACAAACTGGTTTTCAATTCAGGCTACAATGCGCTGGGTTAAATATCAGCTGTGGGGTAAGATGGAGCAGTGTCTGCAGCTAGGTAGGACAAAAGAAAGCGAAGAAATGTATCTGGCCCAAATCTAGTCGCGGATCGCCCTCCAGGACGAGTTGACCTTCCTGGCCGTTGTGTGCCCTCCCGCGCGCCTGCATTCACCAGACGTTCCGGCAAATATGCTACCGATTAGTTTAAGCTATTTTGCAAAATTCGAGATTGATATAAATTTATTTTCCAGCGCTTATACTAGCTTAAAGAGAGACTCGCATTGACGTACACACGGATGCAGCAAGGACAAACCATGACAAACGTGTCAAGATCTCATGTCGAATATGTAGAAAAAAGCAGGAGACCTGCGCTCCAACCTCTAGGCAGATGTAAACATCCAAGAAAGGCTGTAGGTATCTCAAAAAAAATCGTGGAATACGACTAACAAAAAGCTGGTGTATGGTTGCTCCATGATAACGAAAAGGATACACGAATAAATGAAAAATTTAAATATGCGCAGATTACGATTATAATAAAATTGCTGATGCAATCATGACGGCAATGCGATGCAGTCATAGAAGAAATGAGCGATGATGTGAAAGAGTGTTAATCTGATAACTTGACGTTGAAGCGAATAACACCAGACTCCGAAGCTTGCTATACGATGTATATATATTCGTCTTCTGATGCAACAATTTCGGGTTAGCCACACGGTGGGCTAAATAGGTTTGAGTGATTTGATTGCTGGAGTGATGGCCCTGAAATTTTTCTGGAGTTCACTATCAGCTGAAATAGTAGCCTGAAAAGACTTGAACGAAATTTTCGATAGAGTCTACTCCCACTATTTGCACGTTCGAAGAGATGGAACAAATCCTATCTCCGCATCTACTATACTATAGGTCGTACTCTCTAGACCTAGAATTCTGGTACTCTACACCGAGCTCGTTCGACCTCAAAATGGCGGACGAACAGAAAGAAAAATTCCTTGTATTAACGTTTTGCTGACCCTCTCTCACATAACTTTCATAATTATATCTAGGAGTGGGCACTTTATTAAATGTCAGCAGTTGAGAAACCATTGCAGCCTGGGAAAAGCAACGAGAATCTCCTTGGAGAGCGTCTTTTACATTTCTGTCTGCGAATGTTGACACCAATTGAAGCACTTGCTTCAGAGAAACGGATTTTCCCCTGGTCATTAACTCGTATCTAGGTGAGGTCAATTAAGGAAACTGATCTGACCATAAACAGGTGTTCGTTGTTTCTGTAAAGAGCCAGAAACAAAAAAAAAGGTTCATGAAGAAGGTTTTGTCGCCTTAGAAATTCAAATTCATTTTCCTCTACTCTAACGATTGGACAAGCCTCTACTATTTTTTCGACATTACACGTTATAGTTTACTCTGCAACATATAAACGTTTCAGCGTTCACGCCTATTCTTTGAGACATCACAATAAAAGCAGCCACCACGAAAAGTTGCTACGAGAAACTCAATTTTAAACTAAAGTCCAAAATTGAGAAAAAATCAAATGATGTGTTAAAACTATGTGCCCTTAGAATCAGAATTTTCGGGTCCTTTTCTGATCATGTCATATTCATGGTATGCCAAAAAGCTTTTAAAACGCTTTAAAATAGTATTTTGCCTATACAAATGTTTAAACTTTACCATAAGATTGGAAAGAAAAAATAGAGCAAACAGCACATTCATTGTGCTCTTTCAACTTTTGCTTAATGTACCAAAAATCTATTTTTGAGGGTGTACGCTCAATAAAAGCCCCTAGCTTATATGCATTTTTGAAACCTGCTATACTAGAAAATACCAGCAAAAAAAGGTAGGAAAAATTTGATAGTAAAATAATTTAATATTAATTATTAATATTAAAAAGGTAGATTGAGTCATTTATGCAGCAAAGCTTAATATACCTAATTCAAAAGTGAATAAATGGAGGATAACAAGTCCTCCAAGCAATACTCGAGTGTTTAGAAATGATTAAATTTCTGTTTCTTATATCTAGACTCGTCAACCATAGCTATCTCCTGTCAAAAGAACCCCGCATGTTACACAAGGCAGATAATAGATGCATGAAAGACGTTTAAATATTTCAAAGAGCTCAAATTCCTTGTGCCAAATTAATTTTCCTTTTACGCTCACGTAGCATTTCGGTTTCTTATAGTAAAAGACACCTTTTCTCCCTTTCTTACTCCACTCCTTTAAATATTTTTGACACTACAACATGAGCATGGACAATTGTTATTAATATTGCTTTTGTGAACACTAACTAATAAAGCCTACTAGAAACGTAACCGACGTAGGACGTTTAGCTCTAGATTAGTTTTAGCTCTCCAACTAGATTTTGCCGTTAGGAGTGTCCAGAATTTTAACGTCATCTGGCTAACAAAATAGATACGTACCTATAAATGCATTAGAGATCGAGCCTATAAACGAACAAAAAATCTAGAAAAAAGTGAACGTTTATTGTTTCTTCAGCTTGTTCATCCAATGGTATCATGTTAGTTGGAAGAAAAATCAGGTAGAAAGCTCTCGAGTAGAAAAAAATTTGGTTTTGGAGCGAAAAACCAGATCCTGGCGGTACTTTAGCCGACAAAGGTAATTGTTAGCGGCGAGTAGACGTTTGCGTAATTTTATTCACTGCATCTATTAGTCAGTGTCTTGCCGTATTGCCTACACCGCCAAAAAGGTGATAAAAGTGGTTTTGGAATCTAACTACGAGCAGGTCAAGAGCATAGCTGGATACCGAGGAGAGCTGAAGTCAGTTAATGGTGCATTGCTCGTATTCGACGTAAACTTTTGAATTCTTAGTGTTACCTACCGCACTTCTATACAGTTTGCGGACCAACTCACCTCAAAAGCGAAACATTTCATTACAAATACTGTCACTGTGGGCGTTTTGTTTGGTCTTCAAAGAAGGAACATCGTGATGCTTCATGAAATATAGTCGTTCTCCGAGATGACTAACTCGTACTATTTTTTTTTGTCATTTGACTTATAGTTACCGCTCTATGAACTAATGCCACATGTATATACGTCATCTGTATGGCCCCAGTTTGCTTCTGGACATCATACAGGACGAACACAGCCCTGCTTTCGAATGCATTCCCTCCAAGCTACTATAAATTAACAAACGATCTGCAGACATCGCCCCTCTACGTTGTTCGAGTAAAGATTGGCAGAGATCCAGCCATCTGCTAACAACGTATACAGCACGTCAAACAAAACATCAAAAACCGAGATTCCGCCGAAATTCTTTCCTGTAAAGGGCTCGACAAAGTGAGTGCAGCTTTGAATCAGGTGCATGAGTAACAACATAGTCAAAACGGAGAGCGAAATGTTTGTTGACGGCGAAAAGGCTTAAATGTAGCATAATACAGCATCAGAGGGTTTGCTTTTATCATTCAGTGCACAGTGATATAGTGCACGAGACGTTTATGAAGGTTCCTTCCATGAACAAATGTTTTCCTGACGATATGATCTGAATCGTATAATCATAGCCGATGGAATAATAGGACACCGGTAATGAAAAATCCTGGCGACAACATTAACTGTCTGTTGACTTTAAAATATTTCAAATACTTGTCCTCATTGCGATCGGGTGTTATACACGGTTTTAGTCTACTGTAGTCAAAACTGTGTCTGAAAGTTGTAGCTATTTTTTTAGGGTTGACCATCAGCCGACATTTAACGTCCACGGTAGCATTTTCTGCATTATTTCGTAAGACGGACCCCATGTAAAATGTAAATAAATGTAAATGTGCAACGGCGGGGATCACACCCGTGCACCTACGTGTCTGCTCCGGTCGCAAGGCGCACGCGAATGCGCCAAGCCACGAGCTGAAAGTTGCAGCTAACACGAATGAGTCGTTTTCTAACTTCGATCTAACTGATTTCCAATGCGCTGAGACAAATATTATCCGTGGATCCAGATGGAAGAGTGTCTGCAGTTAGGTAGTGTGTATGTATGTATCTATGTTATGTATCTGGTTTGAATGTACGTCGCGTATCGTCTCCCCACCAAAGCTTGCCTGCCTGCCCGCTTCGTGCCTTCAAGTGGACTTGCATTCACCGGACATTACGGCGCGTATGCCACCGATAAATTCGGCCTACTCTGGCTGCCCAGACCGCATGAGCGCATGGGAAAAAGAAATCGTACATATCGGGTGAGTTGTACTCAGTCGTATACGGAGATAAGTACGCATTCGTGGCAAATGTAACCCATAGAGGGAGTCCAAAATCAAATATCGCGTATATAAAAGCAGATTAAGACGCAATAAGAAAGGGCAGTGGTAAATTTTGCTGCGCTAGGTAAAGACACACATCCCATTTAGAAGTGACTTTAGGCTTCGCTGAAAAAATGCAATAGAAAGAGAATAGCGAGACTAAAAGAGATAAAAAAGGCTAAAAGAGGCTGCGTGGTTGATTCACAGTAATGCCTTATGATACCTAAATGGCTAAGGTTGTTAATAAATGACAACATTAATGATAATTACGTACCGTAAATGCTAAATGTTGGCTTATGGTCAGTCTCGAAAATTATTTATGTAAAATGCAACACCCGAATGGTCCAAGGTACGGTTGTCAATATACGGGTTCCACGTTTGCAAATATTCCATTGAGAATCGCTGTTAAGTGATATATATGTGCGAAATTTTTGAGGTACGCTTATGGTACGTTCTGGCAATCTTATGGTACGGTATCACATGTTCGTGGTATATTATGGTTCGTTATGGCATTTTGTTGTATGTTATGGTTTGCCTTGGCACCTTTATGGCTTTAACACTTATTTGGTGCTTTTGTGGTATATTCATAGTGTGGTATATCTGTGGCGTCTTTTTTGTGCTGTTGTTCCTCATCGTAACATACTTGCGGCGCTTTTGTGGTAAAATTTGTCTCTAATTCTATTATTCTCTGTCAGTCGAACGCCACACTTCCGTAACCTCAAAACGCATGAAGCTCGATGTCTTTAATTCAAAATCCTTATGTTTCATTTATTTATCCCTCGTTAGTGATGTCGTTCAGCGGCTCATGCAGACATTAACTAATGTGGTCGGTCCATAATCGGTTGCAAACAAACGTCCCCAAGACGAGCCTATTTTAAAAAAGCCACTTGAAAACCTGATATCTCTCAGTAGCTACCTAGCAAACCGGTTCCCCTCACTACTGATCGATCCATTATACACACTGGCAAATCGAATAAATTAGCCTAGATAGTGCTCAGTACTAGACAGGCTCAACTGGCTGCCCAGTAAATTGTTTGCCTAGCTGACAACCTGTGCCGTAGCAACGAACCTTTTGGCTATCGTTGCACAAGCTCAGGTAGACATTCGATACAAAACTAATCGTTGTGCGTCAGCAGTTTGTCAGAATGCCAAATCTGTTTGTTGCATCAACGCCAAGCCGCGAGACAATAGAGTGCAGGGGCATAGCAACACCAAATTTGTGCGCTTTCAAGGCCGCATTTAACAGACGCACCGGCCCGGCGCATGTGTAACAAGAGTTGTACCCCATGACGGTATTTTCTCTTATGCTATTATGACCCATTATTATAGTTACTTCTAGCGAAATATTCGTTACCTTTGCAGTCTCAGGATCGAATAGCTTATATGACTTAACCGCCGTCGTAACTTTAAATACAAAAGCAAATAGAGTGTCAAAAGGGGACACTGTGCTTCTTTTGCTGTTGAGATTGTCCCTCAGTCACATTAGCGACTTGTATTAAAGTTTGAATTACAATGTTTAAATACACAGTGTTTGTACAATAGCCAGAAATTTGATCATTAGGGTTTAATGACGCATGGTTCTAACATTATCATGTATCATCAACATCGTTCAACTCATGCAAACAACATCCCTAAACAATGAGCTCGAACAAATCGACAACATAGATATTACGAAAACGCACGGGAAATAATGTAACACCTTGATGACTAGTAGCTCGAGAAGATCTTTTTCAGATCTTTTTTCTCTTTCTCTTTTTCTCACCATTTTTACGTCTTAGGCTGCAGCGTTTCGTCGCCACCGATAGCAACCCATTAACCCAATCAAACGCATCTATCATTGGGCATATGGCACAGTGTTCAGCTAATGATAATCACGTATTTTTTATTTGAGCAGTAGCCTAATTTCACCCACATACTTCCAAGAATTCTACCATATAGTCATGACGCAGATGCACAGAACGGGTCACAATCTACCGAGAAAATGCAAATTCGCCCCTACACGCTCCTATCCCCATGCTAGAGCTATCGCTATCGAATCAACCTGTTCATCGGGACGACCTCGTTTTAGCACCAATAGCATGCACCTAAGCATTCTGAACCGGGGCCTTTAAGAACCGCATGCTGCGTGCGTGTATGCGTGCGTGCTTCGTCAACATCATTAGCTCAGCCGGCAGTTTTTCCGCTGAAGAATTCGTTTAATGGCGAGGGTGCCCAGTGAAATCGTAGCCGATCCGACGGGTCGCCAGCCTCGTATTCCCCAGTCTCTCGGTCAGACATTGGCCCGTCACGGCGATGTCGTCCGCCAGCTTCCGACTGCCTGCGTGCCCGTGTATACGTCAGCAGCCTTGACTCATTGGCTGGACGGCGACCACACCAACACCGCCGCCGCAGAAGCTCATACCGTGCCGAGAAGTGCTATCGGGCGCCGAGCGGAGACACGGTGAATCAGATTGCCAACCTACCTGGCTGTCGCGAGTGAGCATCTCGCCCAGACATTGTCGGCAAGTTACGCCGTACCCAGCCAAGCACGCATCAGGGCGTAGCAGAACGCATCAGGACCCGCTCCGCCACTGCAGAAAGGTAGAGCGCGCACCAGCGCCCTACTGGAACGCCATGCCCTCTCCCACGACACCGGCGCCCGAACACTTCATGACCCGCTGAGGTGCCCCTACAGTCATAACAAACACGCTCGTGCTGCGAACGCGTGAACGCGCCCGAGAGCGTCAGCCTTCCGACGACCAGCGAATCTCCGTTTAAGCTTGACAAAACGTGCAGAAGATGGAGTCGTCTGGCACGGTGCTGGCCTGCCGCCAGCTTGGTGACCATCCGGTCCAGCACATCCTGCCGGCGAAGATAGCACCGTTGATGAAGTACTGCGAGGCGACGGAGTCCTGCCAGGAGAAACAGTTCGATGCGGAACGCTTCGCTGAGGGCAAGGACGAACTGTCAAAGGAGTGGGACGAATTTTTGCAGGACTATCCCGAGTGTGAGCGTTTCCTCGACACCGACACCCTCCTCAAGATTGAGAACGGTGGCAGTTACGTCGACCGCGAGGATATCGCCTTCCCAGCCAACACATACAAAATTGATTTGACCGGTTTTTCCCCGGAAGACGTCGTCGTACGCACCTACGGCGGCAAACTGAACGTAGCCGCCACGCACGAGCAGCGCAACGACGACAAGTCGGTGTACAAAAAGTCCGATATGATGAAGGAGTTCCGAATGCACGACAGTGTCAACAAGGAGACGATCGTCAGCGAACTGCAGGAGGGCATGAGTCTGCTGGTGCACACGGGAGCTGATGTCTGATTTCTGATCGCTGCGTCAGCCCGTCATCGCGTCATCAGCACATCATCGACGCACGCACTAAGCATCTTACAGAACCACACGTCACCTTCATGTCATCAAGTAAACACCTAAATAGACGATGTCCGCGGATGCTCCACTTTCTCCGTAGACTTCCGGTGTAGCTCAGGCGAAGCGTTGTTCTATTCGCACTCTTTACGCGCTTCTTTGTACGTGTCTCTTGTATATAATAAAAAGAAATAAAGCCATCCCATAACTCGTGAGCAAATATGCGATTCGTTGGCATCATTCGGCAGGTCACAAGTATCTGAATGGCTAAAGCCGCCTACTTTCAACGTAAATCTTGTGCCATAGAGATAGCGGAATCAAAGACGCGGCCGTGTGTTGTCATTTCCACGTGGGAGTAGCAGCAGCCTATGCAACAATGCATACCGACCGTCGTACCGACCTGTAGGGCGCTGAATCAACGTGGTCATTCATACTAGCTGGCATTCTCCTTCGGTCGAATCGGTCGCAGTGGACGACTACATTTTAGATAGCAATAGTATTGAATATGGAGGCGAAACGCGGAGATGATATCCGACGTTACGGGTGGCTCTTCGTAGACTCACACCACTACGGGCCACCATCTCATGGGGGCTGCGTTTGCCACTGTCCTGGGTCTGACCATGAAAAGCAGCTGTCTTGTCTTGAACGTCTCGCTAGGCGCGGAGGGAGTGGGTGACCTATATAACAGCATTCAGTCACATAGTGGGCATATTTTTAGCGTAGAAACTGGCTGGTTACATGTTTTGGCTGGAAGATTGAGGAAACAACGGCCTATCTACGGGCGGTAGCGGGTCTTCGCAGGACAGCGGCCGTCCAACAGAGATCTGATGGGTTGTAGCAATATTATGTCCGCGAAGACTGTATTCCAAGGCCTGGGTGTCGAGGCCCCCTCACTCAGACACGGCCGACGTAGGCTCGTTCAGGCCTCATGCACGCCAGGTCATCACTCATCTACAGTCCAATTTGTCTACATCGTATAGGTATGTAGGTATTGCTGGTATGTAGGTATTGCTGCGCCGCGATTCTGCAAACGTTGACAGCGACAATGAACCTTCGACGTAGCCTAGCTGCTCCAAAAAACCAGACCCACTAAGAAAGCGACGGAACCCTTATACAGTGGCGCAAGATATTGTATTCTGACTTGCGATTTGAGCCTACAAAAAATCTTAGGGCTGCTCATCAGCCTATAGTTAATGTCCACGGTAGCGCTTTTTGCATTACTTTATAAGACAGACCCTATATAAATGTAAATGTCCGACGGCGGGAATCGAACCCGTGCACCCTTTACCTACGTGTCTCTCCGGTTGCAAGGTGAGCTCGAGACTGAGTGGCTTGGACCGCCTCCGGGAGAGGGAAAGGTTGGGGCAATAAACTTAATTTACTCGCCGAATTTGATGTGGAGAACTGTGGTTTCTAGCAATTGGGCACTCGAGAGGAAACTCTGGACGTCCGACTCAGAGTACAGGCCCAAACCTGACTCGAAACCTTTCCCACCCGGTAACGTAGCACGCCTGCGTCTTTGTAATCCGGCAAGCTTACGTGCAAATGCGTCACACGCGTAAAATACGCGACGAGTATTTAGTCGACGCACTAAAAATAATTGGCGCATTACCAAAGCACCCACAAAATGAACAATGCACAAAATGAAAAACGCTACACTGACTAGTCTCCAAGTGAAATATTTTACAAAATATTCTTCCTGTGGCAGCGGTTTGTAATTTGTGTTTTTCGTTGGCCTGATTCCAGAAACGGTAGACTAGAATCTAAACGCAACAATCATTTTCGAGTGGATGCATTTATTAAGAAGGTGTCACAGCACTGTAGTCAAATCGCTACAATTTATGCATCTGTCCAAGTCAGCCACATTTGCAGTTTATACCAAAGCTCCTCGTACAGTACACGCAGTTCTTACGCATCTTATGGGCCTTAAACTCGAGCCTGTCCCGGTCGAGCCATCGACCTTACCTGTTGCAGGACGCGGATATGTTCGTAACACTGTCAACACTTCGATCCTTCCCTCTGCTTCTACGCCCTGGGTAGTTCCCTGCATCTTCTTCTGATCACGGCCAACTGAGAGATCTACCGTCGTACAAGAGTTACACAGCTGCCTCATAAGATAAAAGCGTCAGCCTTCCACAACATTCAAACGAGCATACATCGACGTGAGTCAGCCATCTCTCGTTTACCTATCATCTGTTGAGATTCATCTCAACCGATAGTGAGTGGCATCCTTGGCAGCCAGATCCGAGGGACCAGCAGAGAATAAGCGCTGGTGAAGGCGCGGGGACAGAAGACAGAACCAAAGCTCCGATAGTCTGGTTGTTGTCTTCGATTTTTCTCAATTGGTCCCGACCTGGCCCTTCTAAATAGTTGCATAACCAGCGACAGCCACAGACAATGGCCGCGGATGAGATATTCGATAGCGATAGAGTGACAGCCAGCGCTGTATGTCATTTCAAAGGTGTACGTTGAACCGCTCATCAGGCCGATAACCTCGAGGGACGTTGGCACTCAAGCCTTACCTGACACTCCTGAGGACCGCTTGAAAGGTAAATCGGAGCAAGGAATAGAAGGAAACATACATCGCATACAAAGCAGGCGTTAGGCCAACAATTGAATAAGCTCGTGCTTCGGACACACACACACACACACACAAATGTATTTTGCGAGAGAGAGAGCTATCTATAATAAAGAAAAGCATGACAAACAGGTGCGTCGCTGACACCTTGTTGTCGATGTCATTAGCACCTTCTGCTGATCTGGCACCACTAGGATTATCCGGTTGTCCACTATCTCCCTCTCTAGCGAGCCTAAAGCCGCAGAGTTGGGTACGTGCGTGCAAGCAGTTCCTGTGGTTTGCTATAAAGTAAATGGCGCCGTTTCTAGATATGGGTGTGTATGTTGATGTTGTACTAGAGACAACATTTGTACTCGTGAGACGTTGGTTTGCGGCGCCTTTTCAGGGTGGACAGAGCCCTATAGCTTCTGTTTGTAGACGTGTTCTAGTAGAGAAAACATTATAACTCAAATCGCCATTGAGGGGTGCAAACACATATGATGTATGCATTGTTATTTGCATCTCTGTACACGTACTCTTGCATTGTTAAACTATTGTATGTACATTTTGAATTCGCTAGTGCACATCGACACTGAGAGTTCTCGTCCTAGCTAATACCAAAAGCATTCTGTCCGCTAGCAGCGGATAAGGACAACAAGGATTTTCGAAAGGCTGGTATTTTTGTCTGCATTCTTTGTAGAGGATAGTACTATAGTGCTACGCTAGACGCTACAAGCTTAGTTTAACTGGATAAGCTAACTGTTCGTTTAAACCACATTTAGACGTGCTGTGATCTGTTGTTTGTCATCATGAGCCACACAGATTCTCCTCTAACTATCAACACGGTACCTGTAAGACGGACCTGGCATACGACCACTTCAGTGACGACCCCAACAGCATCGTCCGGATAATACTATAGAGCCTCGTCTAAGATGTCTAGAATAGACCGACTTAAGAAACCGGACCCCGAGGCGAACTGTAAAATAAACATTGTCTAGTGACGCTTGTAAATGCTTAGTAAAATGCGCGGTCATTTAAAAAAGTACATACAAAAAAGCAAATAGACACACACATATATGTCTCTATAGTCGTAGAAACGTTCGATTTTCAGTAACTGATATACTCGTGACCATCCAACACTATACATATGCACATTGCCATTAAATTGCCACCTCAACCACTACTTTGCGGTGGTTGAGGCGGCACGGATTGCCAACAACAATTTCTTCCCACAAGCATATAGCATAGAGAAGAGCAAAAAGATTTTCGTGTTTTACTAGTATTCGTAGCGGCCCGCTCCTTCGATTCTCACGTTTTCCGTGACACGCTGTACGTGATAATCGACCAATAGAGACACTGGAAGAGAATGAAGGCGCATACAACGACGCGAGCGGCGTAAAAGCGGCGCCAGTCAGGTTCAGACTGGCGACAGTGGAGCTACCTGTAAATTTTGGCGCAATGCAACGGTTAAACGATTAGGTTGCTTGACAAATGGACGTTGACACATAGTCGACACGGTCTGTCACATTTCGTCCATGCATAAGCCGAGTGCATAAAAGGAGAACGCTGGTAATTGCTGATGGGCGCCATTGTGATTTATGAATCTTATAACATGCCATCGCGCCACTTGCATTTGGTTGAGCGTGGCTCGTTACCTCGTTGGCAAAGTGTAGCAGGATTTTGAGTAGCCCAAAGCGTGCCCGATCTTCGAGAAGTGCTGCGAACGGCAGGTGAGGTATGTGGCCCCGCCTGCCACTCGTATTGGGCTTCACCGAGAGCTTTGCGATAGCCCTGGTTGTCACGCAACAGCTTTTTGATCTGGCGCTCTGCTCGACGCCTGCAATGGATTACACAATTAATGTGTAAATGAGTATTCACGCAGCGAATAAGTGTGAAGCATTCGCGCCAATCACCATGAAAATGCATTATTTCTATTGTTGTAAACAGTTTTGGTCAACGTTGGATAAGGTGCGAAAGCCAAATACTATGCGGCAATTACGAGACGTTACGACATAAGTGCATACTAAGTAACTGGCGCCGAATAAAAGAGTTTTATTAATCAACTGTACATCGCTCGCTTGATTGAGATTAGAAACCGCCGTTTGACGAATGAACTTGCATGTTATGCTCATAACTTTTGAAGAAATGTTGTTAGTATTCATGCTCGCCTGTGGTTCTCATGGCGACTTGATGCTGCGGCGATGTTGTCGAACGAGCAAGATCTGGACGAAGATGCTATACAGTAAGGTGGCAATAATGGTTGCCATTCAGCTGATGAGAAGAATGTCCATATAGGTTACGTAGGATATAGGCGGCACAGTCGAACGCGACTACGGGTATAAATGGTCATATAAAGGGTCAACATAAAGGGTCACAGCCAACCTCTATTGTTAGTAAACGGTCCGAAGAATGGGGTTGCTCAAAAATAAATATGTGACCACAAAATCTAACAAGACGATACATCTCCTATGACTAAGAACATACCGCTGAGCAATGCACGGTCTATATTTGTCTCGTATTCGGTTGAAGTGAGAGGATTTGGACCACTGGCTATGGAAGACGGAAAATAGCTCGGAATCGCACCTGGCTTCATATATCGACGCGGGGTAGGGTCACACCTCCCCTACTCGTAACATGTCGATGTGTTACTATAAAAAACTGTTGTTCAATTTTCGACACGGATTTAGATCACCAACCCGGGCGTAGATGGTCAGGAGTGCCTGTAGAAGGATAACCGAAACGTTGACCCGATCACCGGTCGAATGGACACTCATGAACGATGGACAAAAAGAAGCGATGACGAGTAGAAAGACTGGCATGAGCGTTGACAGGGAGATGTACGAGAACAGACGACTGTGCTTGAATTGGATGCACACCCCTACTAACACACAAGGCATCACACGGAACACCTTGAGACCAAAAATACCGCGCGCTAGTGTACAATGGATCGAGTACCTATATCCTTAGGGCCGACCATAAGCTAATTTCTAACGTTCACAGTATAACTTGTTGCATTATTTAGTAAGACGAATCACCCCGTAACTGTAAATGTGCAATAGCGGGGATCAAACCCGTGCACCCACCTACGTGTCTACTCCTGCTAAGGTCGCCTTAAGGTGCACGCGAATGTGCCAGGCCGCCGCGTTCGGCCAAGTCCTGGTCGGATTAAAATGTTCCAGTGCAATTGCTTACCAAGTAGGGCGATTATTTGTGATTCAGTAGAGATCAATTTAGGACAGAAAGTGAGACTATTATTTATTCTGGTCAGACTTGACTTCAGGGTGTGCCAGTGTTAGTGACCTACTAAATCTTATAATTGTTCCTCAACTGAAGGTTTGAAGTAAAGATCATAAGAGTAATACCATTAGGTGTAGTGGCGCTTTCATAATAATAATAATAATAATTGTCTTGAAGATTGTTAAAGGTCCGCTGGTGACAGCTTTAGATCATATTGCCAATGGGGCTCGTATTATAATCTTTTTTAATAAACCAATCGTATCGCTCCTACAGAGAGGACTATTATCAAGTATAGTCTGAGTTAAATCTGCTGTTTACTTTGAACACCCGCCATTATGTTGTAACTATACCTTGGTAATAATCGACGAGAGGCTCTGGTTGGTACACGCATTTCCGAATGGCGACCGTGCTTTCCATAAGGTATTCGCTACCTTCATATCCTAAACTCTGCACAGACTTGTCATCAATGAGCCATTGGAATTTCATCTTCGCATCTCAAGGAATACGCACACACATTTTAATGCATGTGGCAGAGTTCGAAAATTGATAAAGAATCAAATGTACCAAGATGCCTACATGACTTTGGATAATCGATCTAGCCAACTACAGTTTACGACACTTTATTATTATTATTTGATTATGCTACTGTCAGCTAAAGCTACTATGCGTTACTATGTCGATGGACTCACAGAAGAGGGTATCAAACATGTAGATGTGTATAAATCATTGTAGAGAAAGAAGACTTTTTTTTACATATTTACCATCAACTTGTCGGCTATACGGTCCTAATGTTTGGGGCGGGAGGAAGGGTCACCTATTAACTAATGTTACGTCACCATTGAGTAAGTTCATACGGTACTAAACATAGTTCGCACAAAAATTTGATTAGTAGTAAACAAACAAGAATCCTTTTAGCTCATTGTATACCTGTTTTGCTACGTAGACAGCGGATCGAATGCCCTAATGGCAGACTTGAATGTCAGGAGAACACACACTGTGAAAATAATTAGGATATTACTTTTAGAACGAGCCGTTAGATATACAGTACCACTAATGTAATGAATGGTATGTATATAAGAGTTTGTTGAGGTGTACAAAGACAGTACTATTTTATATTTACAATGACTGTCTACAAACCTGAAGTCTAGCTCACAGCTGACCATAATCATCTGTTGTGATCGAAAGCACATAGTTGCTTCTTGTTTCTCGTTGGTCCAATAGAGGTTTTGCGTAGGAACGTCTAGTGATGACATGCGCACTTCAGTCGCATCGACGAAGAATGGGTCGAAAACCCAAAATCAAGTTATCTGCAAGGCGCGTAAGTGGCATTATAGTGCGTTTCGTACAGCTCTTGATGGCCATAATATGGAGAGTCGGAAAGTGGCAGCGACGAGGTGCTTCATGCGTTAGTGCTGAATACAAACGCAGGGAAAACTCAAAGCGATGGTTTTGAGCGGTGATGAAATGAGAACGAGGTCGAATAACAACTTCGAACGATTCGCGCATTCGGTGGGCAATGCAACTGTGGTTGAAGCGCACCTCATTAAATAAAATGGAGTACGGCTTGGATGATATCTGCCTTCTGTTGTCTTTAAGCGTTTGTAATGGTACAATGGCTTGTAGCATTTCAATTGTTTCATTCACAATTCCATCCGGCACGTTCCAGAAGAGATTAAGGGTCGCATCCACGGTAAAAACCTATACACGAAACATGCTGGTTAGATAAACTGATCTTGTAGATCTGCTTGTATAGATCAAAAAGAAAATTTGATATGAATTCATATCAATCTTATTCGAGCTAAACTGATTAGAAAATGTAGCGAGCTAACGTAGTAGGTAATGAATTTTTTCTTACAAATCTCATTTTCCAATATGAGACGAATACTCGACATGCAAGCGACTCGTTCTTCATGGATCTGGCTGAAGTTGCTGTTTGGCTGAAGTGTTGTATAGCGTTAGTGACCCGTAAAAGGTGTTACAAATAAAGTGCGCATTGTTGATTAGTTTCTTCAGGCTTAAATGCAGTCGTTAGCATCGGCATTAACAGACGTTTTGTTTTCTACCATATCCGTTCATTTACTCTACAACTCTATGATTCGAGCAAGTCTTCTATTGTCGTTTAGGCCGTCTTTTTACACATGTGACTACAAGTGGGTCTTCTAAAACGAATACAAAAAAATAAAAAATTCTGAGGTACATATCACTGTAACTCTTCCTTTTGAAACAGCACAACAGCATTTTGACAAACTCGAACAGGCTGTTGAAGTCCTAAGCAGTTTCACGAAAAAAGATTTCAAGTGTTTCTGTAAAGTCATAGTGCAAGTGTGAGCGCTTTTCGTAGTGAACGGCAAAAGCAAACGACATAGAGGAACGCAGCCATACTTAGGTTATCTGGGAAGAGAAGGACATGAAACATCTTTTCTTCCAGTCGCACCAGTTAGACAATACATAGCGGTACTACATTCGTCGAAGTCGAAAAACCAATAAGAATAGTTTTCAAAGTTATCTAATAAAGGTCACCCACTGTTATCACATCGGCGTGGAATGTAAATGCAACAAAGTACATATATATGTCTTCGATGACCAAACTGACATTAATACACATCGAAAAACCACCCTTTAAAACTGACCTGATTAAGTAGATCGATGTCGCATACGGTGTGCACGTTAAACGAAACGTTGACCAACATAAAATTTGTCGCGGAGTATTGATCAGCTTTCCGTAGAAGAGTGTTCTACCGGTGCTATGTACACAAGCTGTTACTAGAACCGCGAACAAATTTCACGAGGCAAAGTCCTTTCGGTTGGAAACAAAAATAATTTTTTTATAGTCGAATTGTGTGCTTATGGCAATTTCCCGCTCCGATGCCAAATTCCACCAATACGACATCAAAAGTTTGACGGAATTTCGGATAGCCCTAATGACAGGTTGTTGTAAAAGGAAGCCCGCTTTTGTCATATAAGATCCTACTAAGATCCTACTACTAGATAAAAGTTGTTTTATTTCGGGTTTATTTCGTTAACCTGGGTATATGCTAAAGAGGCGGTTGGATTCCAGATTACTTTGAGATTCTGACCAGAAGTAAAGTACGTGTTGCCAATATTTCAAAATTATATCATTTAATTTCGTTGAAAATTGCAGCGAATTTTTCTGTAGTCCATGATGCAGTAATGCTAAGATCAACTACCTCAGAATAGGATCTTGTTCGGCGACTGCAGATTTCAAATGTATAATATATCTATACGGAGCCTCTATTGGCATCATTCAAGTTAGCCTGCTTGGTGTTTTCTGCACATTACCATTTTAGCCTCACTGTTGTCGTTTCCACAAGTGGTCGAACTGGATGTATAAGTACCACTTTGATGAGCCGATACATCACTTATCCAAATCAGGGTTGCCAGTACTTTTGCCCACAGCGCAGGGCTATTACTCCAGTGTGGTTCACTGTGGTTGTCACTCAGTAACATAGTCGGTATGAGAGTGCCTTGTTGAGTAACAACTTTGCCTTTTGCCCACTGCAAATCTGAACAACGGCTTCGAATTCAGCCAGACACAAATTGCACATTTAGCTGAGGTTTTTCTAGTGACGCGGCCAAATGAACACCGTTAGGGACCCATCGTTTGTACCGAAATGCTCAAAACTCGTTAGGCGACTTACGTCTACTGGACGGTATAGACCTCCGTGTGACACTTAGACACACTAATATATCGGGGTAGAAGAGCGCTAACGGACGGGTTCCACATTTTCACGCAAGGTGTCAACAGTAAATAGTTGTATACATTAGACTCTACGACGTTAACCCTGGTAGATCCATTTTAAAACTACAGGTTCCGCGCTTCGCATGATATGGAGGACTTCACATGTCTGATAGATCCAAGTATGTTTGTAAAGTTTGCTCTTTCGACTTGAATACGGCTCGCTTTCATTTGTAAAGCTCTGACAGGTGAAGCTGTTTGCGAGGTACACGTACAGCCGTTGGACTATGCAGTGCTTATTAAAGGATCTATGCTAAACGTCACGCCAGACGCGTTGAAATCGCAGAAGAATCCAGTCTTCGTGCCCAAGTTATGCACTATTTCTTTCGTCGAATTGAACATTCCTTTCGTTGAAAAAACAACTGTACGGTCTTGTAATATCGTCTGCGCTACTCTAGTTTTAAAGTTGTCAGACTGTGTGAACCGAGTGTAAAGTGACGATTAGAAGTTTTGCAAAGGCTCACATTCCCTTTAGAAAACTAAAGACTGCTGAATGTATTTCGGCACGATTTTTCGATTTTTCGGTAGAATATAAACAAGTTACAATCCCAGGTCAAAGAAATAACAAATATATATATATATATATATATATATATATATATAT
>MNPL01015601.1:84713-128656 GCA_002081605.1 Tropilaelaps mercedesae | reverse complement strand
ATATATATATATATATATATATATATATATATATATGTATATGTATATATACGTGTGTAAAACTCTCCTTTAATAGTCTACTTCTGGCCGAGATTGGCAAAATCATATCTACTACACTCAAAAGATATGGGTCGTTCACAACGGTTGTTTTCGGCCGCCACAGTTTTCACGTTGTTTTCTATAGTCGATCTAGCGATATATCAATATCATTTTGAGGCCTTGTTGCATAGCAGAACGACTAAGACACATACCTTATTTTCGAACTCATCTTAGTCGAAGATGCGCACTGTATTTTCAAAGCACTGCGAAGCTTACTGTCTCCATACTGCTTTGATTTATTTGAACAAACTTCTGCCAAGCACTGGCAGTGTTCTTGTTAAAATGGGAAATGTATGTAAGCAAACTGCATGTATTAAACTGTTGCGTCCGAAATGCTTTGTGTAAAGTTCTTCACTGCATATACTATTTAGACGCGCGTTTGTGTACCGCATGTTAATCTATCCTCGTTTTTGATAATAACACAAGATAAGAAAAAACAAAAAAACCCCGGAAGTTTCTGAAGAAATGCACGCGCTTTAATACATCTATCTATCTGGATACTTGGTTCCAGCAGTTCCACGCGCTTTCATCCACCAGGATGCCCAAGGAATACTTCCTTCTAACGCCAACTGCTTTACGTGGATTAGATACAAAAAGCTCTGTACATTGTTGATACCGAGGCAGTATAAAGAAGCGTCAAAACAAAAGTTGACACCGGGTGTAACATTCGAGCTGATATGATAGCCAAAAGGGAATGTGGGTTAATGTAAGGTTCTTACAGATTGACATAGACAAAAATGACTAAAAAGCACAGAAATGAAATTAAAGAAACAAACATGGTTTGTTATATTATTTGTTATTACACATTCTTTTATTGCGTTTATCGAACAACTTAGTAAACAAACTAGCGATAGAAGCTTCAAATATCCCTATTACTATAGTAATTCCTGAATATACAAAGGAGACCTGCTTTGCATGTAAATCTTGTCGAATTTTAGCTGATGAATTTATGTAATTGTGCATATGTATGCATGTGTATGAACGCACTGTCCATGGCTTTTCTCCTTTGTCTTTCCCCCATATGGGCGAGAAGAGCTTGTGAAGAAGATGGGAGCAATAATAAAATAGACTTTAAAGGCTCGTCTTCGGCTATATGTAGAATTTGTTCTGTCGTTGTGTTCACCCAGCTACAACACTAAAGGTAGCAAGCGTTCGCTACCGAGCGAGACCCTCATGACAACCTTGGGCCCCACGAACGTGCGCACCCACAATTGCCCCTTCACATGACCAGTCAAACACAAAGACATTTAAGTGCAATTCATTCACTCCTCCGTATTTAGCCACAACGTGGAGGTGACGATACACATTCCATAGCTTTATAATCTTTTGTTGGTACATAATGCTTCTTCAAAGCTCATTTGTGCTTTTTTTTCTAAAATATAAATGCTTTGAAAAAGCTGTAATCTTTGAGACGATCATACACTTGAGTTTTTGACGGGTACAAAAGTGGCTACTCGTAATACCTTACATTTATGAAAAAAGCTTTCGGCGTTAGTGCCTGCATAACAGCCACCTTGATTTAAGTTACGACAGCAGTGCGCTATTTAATTAAACGTAATGTTTCAGTAGGCTGATAATTAAGAATCCAGTACATTATTTCATTAAATGCTTATTCTTCAACTGTGAATTGAAACAGGTAATTGAAATTAACAAACTAGATTTATGTACACTCGTGTCATCACGGCAGTACGAAAACCATTTGTTTTACATAAAATTCCAAGGTAATCAACCTCTAAGTTACAACTTTAGAAATATTAATTAGAGCAATACAACGATTTACACGACCTCCTAAAACGTGATACGGTCAAACATACTTGGTGTTAAATATGTTCCTGCAGGGCGGAACAACAAAGTTGATAACATGAGATCGCACAGTCTTGTTTGTTGTAAGTGACATGATTTGAAGAAATTCAGTGAAACCTGAGCTGAAGGTCTCAGAATTAATTTCAAAACCTTTAGCTGGATTTATGAGACCCTCTAGGTCTGGAATGTAATGTCGAGCTAGTATGTGCGCTGTCACAAAGATAAGTCTCTCGAAAACGAATCTATCTTACGAAGCCACGCACATTCCCAAGTGCATAGGTACCTTTCGATTTTGATCGAAGGTACCTTTCAGCGTATAGATACATGTTCAGGTCCTGTTTACCCCTAAACTTTTTTGTCTGAGGAAAGCTGAAATCTCGTTAAACATGCTTTCTCTTGTTTATGTGAACAAATTTTGTCTCGTGACCAACTCTATCCAGGAGCCGCGCACAGCTATCAATCGTAGTTTTCGCTGTCACATCCATATATTATGTATCCTAGTCAACTTCATTATCGTTATGACTACTACAACACGATACAACAACATAGCCACTCAACTCCGACATATTTTTCTGTCGGTGTGTACATATCGTCTCGTAAAAAATGGTGAGTCGATGGTGTCATTATCGTTGCTTAAACATGTAACGTTTAATTTTCAATAGCGCCGAAATAATGGCAAATATAATACATTGTCGAGCGTATAGGTACGGTGCCGATGTTGTTGTTAATGTTGCTGTTTTTGGTGGGAATGCTTGCGGTAGTGAATGTATAGTAAGCGTTATAGAATTCAGCGGCTTAATAAACGAAACTGCGCCGCCATCTGTCGCTGCGTACATGTGTAGACAATAAACAATGCCTAGAAAAACATCCAAAGAATGGGTCCCCGTATTAATGCACTTAATTGCAGATGATTTGCACGATTCGAAGCTATATTAGAAGCACTTTGGTTTATCAATCATGATTGAGAGGCTTGTAAGTCCAACGTTGACTGGAGACAGATGTGTTAGCGGAAGTTCTATCCGTGGAAAATCGATCTTTCGCACAAATTCCAACTTGCTTTGCGGAAATTCGGATCTGTAAGTGGAAAAAATGGGAAAATGCGAACGCAGAAACATAAAGAATAAGTCTGAGGTACGTCTAAGACGCTTATGTAGTAACAATTAAAAAAAAAAGTAACATTGTTATTTTAACTTATAAGGTTTTTAGCATTCTAATATGAATAAACCTAAATAGACGACACAGCTAGAGCAATATTATAGATTAAAAAAGCAGCTGTTCGTTTGGTAGAAGCCCAAATCTAAAACGATGTGTATAATACTCCAACCTAATAATAACACACTGCACCCGCACTGCAACGGAATTTCGGAACTGTTTGCTTATAGGGACGAGTAGAGGGATTATTCGTATCTCATCATACTAATTGCTAGTCATTGCAGCAGGCAGATTACTAAGCGTTCAAAGATGTTTTTATATTTGATTTATTAAAAAAATGAATAATGCCAATTTTACTTGAATACAAATGTTAGCAAAAAACTGTACTTAAAAAACCTTTCATTGTTTTGTTGTTTCCAGTGTAGGCTATGTGACTAGTGAAAACACTACACGCTAAACGCTGCAATCAGAACGCAACCGCGAAAAAACGCAAAGTTTACCCGGCAATTAAGAATGGTAGTAAGCGAACCAACTTACCTGTGAATAAGTGTTTTATTTGCGTAGAGGCAGTTAGCCGCTCGATCGTCTTGTACCGTGACCGTCTGATACTGATGTGTAGCCTCTCGTTCGATTTCCTGACAGTGACAGGTAAAACATATTCCTCATAAATGATCAAAGTTCCTCGTAAACACTTTGATTCAAGTGGAAACCTTCATGTTATACGCAGAAAGCCGCATTCGGGATATAGATCCAGAAGAACTAGCTTTGATTGAAGTATAAACCCCCATGCTATACGCAGAAAGCCACATTCAGGATATAGATCGAAAAACACTCACTACTTTCGACAGACTTAAAGGATTGGAGAGAGATTCAAGAATTTATATGATGCTTTAGAGGATCTAATATATCATGTAAATTCTTGCTATTATACCCATTCGATAATAGCTTCGCCTGTGGGAAACACTTTACAATCCTTCAAATATAGGTTTCTACAATTGGTAACCAGTACCTTCGGGATGGTAGCTCTGCACTGTGTGTTTTCAACAAGTTTCAAATTTTCAACAAGAACCATTAAGGGGATGGGTCATACAAAGAGTCTACATCAGCAGAAGAGTGCAATAAAAGCAAAATGTTAGTCTTAGATCAAATTATTATGGATGATCAATTGATAATTAATAATGTCAACTGAAAACAAAAACCTAGTTCTATATAGATACACCATTCATGAGTATGTACAAAGAAACATATTTACCCGCTTCATGATCTGGGCCTCTTTTGACTTCGAAACGCAGATAATGCCTGGGCCAGCCATGGAGATCACGCTTTTTAGTGGCTCTTTGCACACTACCTGCGTATTGCGAAAACGATTGCACCGAAACGTCTGTTCTTGACAATTATTCATACTTTTTATTGACGAGTTTCGTTTACTTACATAACAAGTGGATTATATAAGCATGTAATATAGGGGAACATCCTTTGTTTTGAAAGGCGAGGAACCGAGGCATAACTCTACACCTAATTGAAACATGCACTTCCGCAGTAAAAACCTTTCCAAAAATGACGAGTCTGAGGCTTCAAATTGCGCAGTCCTGCATTAGCTCCAGCGTAATTACCCACAAAAAAACTTTACTTCCAACTGTCCCCTGATGGTATAGACTGTGGAACTTTTCGGAGGTAATCACAGGAACTCACTCGGAGCATCAAATAATAAGGGCTCTTGAAGGGCTCACGGAAATTGACCCAAGGGGGATATTTAACATTAGGTACACTTCCTCCATCCGTCTTCAGCGTTTTTGATCCGTTAGAAATACACAACACAGCTCTTTGGAGCTTTAAGAGGTCACTAACCTGCACCGAGCCCTGCATCTTTGAGTTTTTAAACCTTACTAACTTTCCTGTTTATACTGTACATATCCAAAGAGTAGCAAATAATTACAATAAATAGTAATGATTATGCAGCTATTTACATCACTACCTTAACAGGTGTTGTCGGAAATTCTGGAAAAGCGGCAGCCAACCCTCGTGCCCCTGCTTCGTTCGTGCGTTGCGAAAGACCGACAAAAAATTCCTCACCTGCAGTCCAAGAAAAATATTTATTAAAGAATTCGAGTATATTATTGTAATAAGATGATATACTTGATGATATACCGTGATAAACTGGGAAGTTTTCTCAGACGTTCTAAGTAAGATAACAAACTTCCAATTCCAGCTATTAATTTCTCTAAGGCATTGAAACAAACCGGTAAATAAAACATCTCCGCCCTCGAGCGTTGCATGTGGATCTGAAATCTCGACGGTGGGAATTCCAATTTCTCGTTGTATTGTCTTGCGAATCAACTCCACCTGAAAGCATTAACCGAAAAAAACCATAAGTTCTCGTATTCCATCGACGATTTGATGTAAATTTCGCGCTTTTTTAAAGGCAAAACGCCACAACAACAAAACCGAATTGTGTGACAACCGGAGCACATTAAGGTATTATTCGCTCCTTCGAAAAGAACATATAAAAAATATAGCTCCCGATACGCTAGCGAAATTGGCGAAAAAGTAGCGAAATGTGTTTAAAGTTATGTCGTGGCTTGATGTTGAATGAAGCGTAATACAGTGTGCGTGGAGGCAACCTAAGATGACATAGAATTAACAAGCGACACAATACACTTTCGCATTAAGTAAGGCACCACTCAATCAGCCTCCCAGGCCAACGAAAATTTAGGAGAATTATTTGGATCTATAACTGCAGAGCACGCATTGCGTCACTGTCAGTTAGAGCAAAATACACATTTGAGCATGAACGATATAATAAGTAAGTACCTCCATCACGCATATAAGATCTCATGAGGCGGTTTCAGATTTTTTCTTCACTATGTACTTATTAAACCAAAAAAGTTATTATATTTGGCTAATTCTGCTTGACTAGGCCTTTACTTATCGAAAAGAAATGCAACTTTAGGATTAATACGTATGAATATTATAATATTGCCATGACGGAAAAACGACATTGTACGTCTGACATTGCTACGTTTTAAGCGGCATAATACGATATCAATAACAGTAGATATGAACACTGCCGGTTTGTGATCTCTGTCACTGTACTAGCGACCTTTTAATATGTTTGGATATACTTTACACCTGTGACGTTATTTTTGCTTATAGATGCAAACTATAGATTCAAACTATAGATGCAGTGTGCGTTTTTTAGAACTAGCAGCCTACAGACTGACCTTATTTAGATATTATAGATTTGTCAACATAATTTGGTGCATCGCTGCGTGCCCTTCCTTCGGTTTTTCATCAGATGCATATGAAACTTTTCTGAACAATTATTTCTATAATATCTAGAACTGTTAAAATAGAAACAATCTCTTTTTGTGCGAAATATTCGCCTCTTTCACCATTTGACCAGTAGTTTCACCAGTAGTATGAACCTGTATTTTTTTTGTTGGTAATTAGAAGTAACCCTGTCTCATACATTAATGAGTGATATGTTTTCATATACTCATGTTCTTCTCTTGGCATAAAGATCAAAAAAACACGAGTTCGTCGAACTTGCGCTAGAACTCTATAGAAGAGGCCCTCTGTAATTTAACAAAGTTGTGTCGGTAATCACTCACAAATCACCCCAATTTATAAACATACTTTTTGTGCAATCTTAAATTTCACTATAGGCGCTTTTTAGAGCCAACTACTTAATTGTTTAAGTTATATAACTGAAGTGAGAAAAAGCTGATTGATGTATGTTCAAGGTATCGAATTAATATAAGCTTTAATAACAGATAGTGAAACGACGCTGTGTTATTTGTCTAGTTCACGTACATTCCTCGTAAAGGGACCAGTAAATATAATTGTGGCTGATCCTTCAAGTGAAAGGATCCCCATTATCAGAATGACATTATATAGTGACATTAGAATGCTTCTCTTGCTTAGAAGAAACATCGAAAAATGTTTGCAAAGAGAGAAACAAGACAAAATCGTAACAGTTATGGCTTCCTACTTTCAACTGCTTTTTGTTTTTGAAGATGAGCATAACTTTGCCTACTGAAATCCTGACTCCGGCGTAATTGATAAATACGACACATGAACAAGTTCTGAACTGACAAACATTTCATTAGAGTTTACAAATTACTAAAACGTGGAAAACTATAAAATGATAATCTATTGATTCTATTGATTGCAGGCAGGCCAAGATAATCACATGTTCGCTCCAGATATAGATTTTTAAGTGGATATTTATTTGCAAATCAAAGTTTTTCACTAAAATGATACATCAGCCCGGTCAAACAAAACAACTCTCATATGTTTGTTACTTATTTCATTATTAGTATTATGAGAACCTGAGTGGCGTAAAACCTGAAGTTCCAGTAATAAATTAGACTTATATTGTACCTGAGAAAACACTAACATGAAGAAGGATTAATTTAGAATTGTTTTTACTTATCCAGTCATCAAGTCACTACGTTTTCCGGTAAGTAACAGTCTCAGCCTTATCGCCACGACGCCTTTCTTACGCTGGTTAACCGGCATCCTTATAAACAATATATAACATAAAATCAGAGAGAGAAAATCAAAGTAGAGAATACGCTAAATCTTTACCAACATAGCAAACTCGTCATAATAGGCTTTCTGCTGTTATCTGCAACAAATCTAGCCCCGAGTGCTTTTGACCAACGAATTTAGGCAGATATAGCTGAATAACATCTGATTCACGGAGTGTTAATAATTAAAGCAGTTCCTGAACACATAGGTTCTATAAAGCTTAAAGTAGCGTTTAAAAGTCGCTTGTTCCAAGTAATTCCACTGCTTCGTATTACATTACATATCACATTACATGAAAAATTACATATGTGCCTCCCTTCAGTCCGGAAACTCAATTTCAAAAGAGGCGCGGCAGAACCAAGTGTGACTATTGATTGTGCTCACTGCATACAGATCCCCAAATAGTTTAATAAGTTAAGTACGTAAATACCTAAATAATTGATTTTTAGTCAGCGGCAAAAACAAGCGGTGTCAATCAAATTTATAATTGAGAGAAACAGACGGTTATACGAACATCGACACTAACCGTGATAATTGGTAACTTTCCGTGGCGCAAATCGCGTAAAACTTCATAACCGTATATTGTAATAAGGGTTAAATATAATTAGTTATACACAATACATCTCTCTTTCCGTATTAGCACGGGGAGACCCAGCATTTACGTAGTAGACTTTGGAATCAAATTTGCAACCAGTATGGCTTGATACATGAACCAAGACTAACAATAAAAGTATTCTATAATAAAAAGACTTACGAGATGTGCAGCGATCGCTGTCTGCCACAGAATGCATATTAATTTTTGACATAGAACCGTTCTTCGCGACATATCGCATTCATGAAATTGTTGGGTTCAAATCAATATATAAAAATGCCATTATAATTACCCAACCAAACTTTATGTTAACCTGCAAAATGTGTTCCGAAATGTGTTCATACCTCTTTAAGCCTTTGCGGTGAGGCAGGTTTGCAAATGAGAGCGGTCCCGTTGGCAACAACAGCAAGGTCATTAACGAACAGGCATTCAGGCGAAAGCTCATCTGATGGCAATTCAATGACGTCAATATTCAGATCACGTAAGACTTCACAGTATGCTGAATGTTCGCGTTTTGCCTGGAACCGTGACAAAATATGGCATTTAATACATAAAAATGTATCAAATAGATGCAATCACGTAGGCACTCTTGTAGGCGAATCTGTAAAATCAATTGTTTTCCAGAAAATTATCTTGCTAACAATGTTAGAACAAAACATGGTGGTTTACTCTGTATGCTCTTAGTGAAGGCAAGACTGCGAATTCGGAAACGAGTGCGAAAATATTCTAACACGTAACAATATTTTTAATAAATAGACGGAAACTTAAAAAACATAATCATGAGCAAAATGTATAGTATCGAGCAAAATGATATGCAGAGGACACATGTAATGAAATATTATGATGATCCGTTCAAATCTTCCGTGCTTCGAACTGCTGCAACTAGTAAACAAAATAATTTAGGGCAATAAGCTTGTAACAATTTTTAGAGGTACTTCCTTTGATTGTTCACAAACCAGAGCCGGCGCTCTGAAAGCCTCGGGACCGCTGTATATGTACCGTTGGTGTTACCCATCATCCGGTCATTGATAGTTTTTCTCACGGTATCAATGTTTGCATAATTTGCGCCATGAAGTGCCCTATTTATTATACGAAAATAACTGGAATTACTATGGCTTTAGAATGCTACCCCTTGCCTCACCCTGATTAAATCTAACACCAAAGAGATCCACGAATGCTTAGATTACGTTTTTAAAACTCGAAAAATCCATAAAATATCAAAGAAACTAGAATCTACTTTTCACTCAACCTCACTACAAAAAATTGAAAGGCAACCTATATTGTCCAAGTGAGTAACGAGTAGCAAAGATGTCCATAATTAAGTGTCCATTCGTTATGTAATAATGATTTCCAATTCTAATATCACAAAGCATCAGCACCCAACGGGACTCTCGGTCGTTAAAAACGGTTGTTGTGCGTATTTTGAATTAAGTAAAAAGGTTTACTGAATAATGAGCTTAATGAGCGTAACGTTTAAATTTCGAGAATAGTAACACCGTCGAGTGCTTTCATCGCAGCAGACTCGCAAAAAAACTCGCGTCTTGGACTTGCCCTTTCACTCGGAAGTGAATGACGAGTCGATCACGGAGACTGCATTAGCACTGTATTTTTAACTAGGGGGTTGATTGCTTTAAAGGAAGCCCAAATCACGGAAATGGTCTCAAGTATTTGAATGCGAGTGCACCTCGGAATAAATGCCCAACCACCTTTTGAAACTCGAGAGGTCAACGCCAAAGTACTGCCCATAGGGCAATCCTACATTTCTTATGTTTATTCTATAAATTATTTAATGCTTCATTTTTCATCATAGGTTGACTATTAAAACCAATCTATCAAAAAAACCATACTATTTATATAGCAAGTAGTATGTAACCAGCAGAAACGATAAGGTAGGAAAGTGACGAATACATTGGCTTCAGTCCACCACGACGCTCTCCTCTCTACGCAGTCGCCTACAAACTACATATCCGTGCTGGAAAGAACTGCCCGTATGCACACGGAGATTATACCTGATAGCCGTTCTATGTTAGTGTTCCCATCGCGTCAACGGCGGCGCCATTAAGGCTGCTGTAGCTGATCAGCAAACAAATGGAGCGCGAATGACAAAGTCTTGTCGCGTCTGGCGTTGTCGTTTCTTAAAAAGCCAAATGAGTCCGAGACTCATCCCGCCTTTTCTTCTCCGTTCAGGGACGACTAATAGCAAGACGACGCGTATAGAGCTGGTAGAACAAGACAAAGACCACGGACTTACACGCGGATAAACATGCGCACGGAAGCTAGGAGCTAGTGACTCTGGACTCTTCGACGCCGACCATCGCATACCCTTACACTGAAATGCGTATTAGTGGTGTCTACTCAGGATGCTGCCCGCTGTTTCTCATTCTAATATCTTAGCGCCGTTGAGGGCCAAGACAGCATGTGAAGATAGGGCAGTGTGGACCAGACAGCATAATATCTGGATTGGTGGCACACAGTAACACAGGCAGGCAGGGCATCCGTAAAAAACTCACAGTGGTCCCCATAGTCAGTAAGGGAAGGCAGGATATAAGGTAGATGCTGCCCACAAATAACGGGTTACGTGATACCAATAGGCGATGCCGCAAAGACAGAGTTCAGTAGATCCCCAGTGCTGGTTAACTGGTCCCGGTGCCGTCTATACAGGCAGATAATTCAATAATATGATCTTCTAGTTCATTATCTCATGTTCTTGGGTGATTGGAACGATGGTATCAAACACTGATACTGCTATTAGCGGCTGACGTGGTAGATTTCGTTTTGGTGCACCAGGAGAACGATATACTCTCCTACTACGATGAGAGCGACTAAAATGTTGTAAATCCAACACATACGCGCGCACACATTTCCCATGGATTTAGTCTTTAAAGCAAACAGCGACTGAGAAGGTTGAGCGAAATTTTTGAAGCTGCAACTTGTACAGTGCCAATAAAAATTAAAGAATAATAATTATGCTTCGAGGATAACTGTTTGACTTGTGAAAAATGGCACTAGAATGTTGCTTGTGCCCCTTTTTCAGAATTCTGGCTTGTAATACAAACTTCAGACATGGTAAAACATTAAATTGTGTGTTTGAAATTTGTGTTATCCTAGGTTACGCTTGGGTTGTTGCACAGAAAAGGTAATAATCATATCCTAAATTAAAGATCTCACGTTTTGTATTAGAACTAAAATATTCTAGTGTGAATACTGTCACACCACCGCGAATATGAACAGATGCCATCACTACAAAGCAGCGCGATGATAGTCAAGCTGCCTAACATGCAGTTCCATGACATGATCATGTGAACAACCTAGAAGCCTAGAAATGGTTAAGAGACGGCTAAACAAATACCCGTGGGTGTAGTGTTCAAAAAGGCTCAAATGTAGCGCCATGTTCGTTCTCTCCTTGTGTGACGTGAGTCACATGCGCAGGGTGGACCTCTTTTCGATTTATATTCGTAGATCTAACTTGGAGTTATTTTGCAAAACACATCTTAAGCCGAACAAGATCAAAATAAGAGATGCACCGAAATCATAAGGCTCAGTTAACCACTTGGGACTACTAAATATACCACTAATCCATTTAACAGTGTGGATGAACGATGATTACACGCCTTGTAATACTTGCCCACTCCAGACACTTGTGATCGCAGGCAACTACTCTACTAATTCTTAGAAGTCACGTCATATTTCACACATGCTTTACTTTGATGGAGCAATTTTAATAACACCAGCAAGTATAGTTAAACGTCAGAAAGTTTATGAATCGCCTATGAAAGCACTGTTCGACTCCAGTGATAAAATGTGAGTGTGTTTGAAAATACTCACTTCAGAGTCAGTATGTTTTGGTGGGTAAACTGAAAGTAACAGCAAACAACCCTATGAAAAAAATGATCTGATCCAACATAAATTATAGAATCAATATTGCATTAGATTAGCGTACCATTTGCAAGGTTGTACAATAAATATTGTATTAATCCAATAAGGAGTATATGTAATTGCTCTGTTCCACAACAATTCGGCTGCTATTATCGTATTCCACTACTATCACTAACATAACCAGTTATCACGATTTACAACGTCATGTGCATACCGTCAAAATCCATTCGTGAGTTCCTAGCCATTAATAAATATGCTATACGACCATTTCTTTTTGGTCTCATTAATCCTTTTCAATCAAATTCCCTTTCCACAGTGAAACCTACAATATCTTTAAATCGGCTAACCGCTTGATTTCAAAATAATTTATGACCACGCGTTCTAGTGTCCCTTCTTTTATTCACACATCACATTATAAACTGCTCTTGTAGCACCAACGGCCTGCAGCCGGCGAATGAACACAAAGCGAGGCGAATTTAAAGAAATATCGCAACCGTTGATGCTCTTCCTATTTTCACATAGTACATACTAATTTGCCTACGTACGTAATGCTCAGTACTAATTTGTTTACTCGTGGAATTGCTGATTTTAGTTCTCCCGCTCATGCAGCAAAACATCTTCAAAATTATATATTTGTTTAAGAAACTGAAATTCACAATGCTATTGGGTGTTCAATGCTTTTCATATCTGCTTCTCAAGGCATCTGCAGCGTTAAGCTCTCAACGTCTCCTCTCAGCAGCAGCCGCGGGCGCATGTTACACGCTGCCAGAGATGCGAAAACGTGCGCTTTTACCATGATTGTTAATTTAAGTCCCTGTTGAGTACCTGAACCGCCTTGATAACGCCCACAGGGTCACAGCGGAAGAAAACAAAAATATTATAGGCGAAACATATTTTCCATTTAAGGAACGCATTTTAAACGCCTATATACGGCATCGTTCTTTCCATATTTCTTTCGTTCGACAGCCTTGACTGCATGACCCAGTGCTCAAAATACGGGCAATGTAACTAATAAATTCACTATAGTAGTAAACGGTATTTCGCATGCACAACTGATTAAAAATATGTATCTAACGATATCCTAGTTTAGCTTGATTCCGTTCCTTATAATCGCTTTGTTTATATAATAGCTTTTGTTCTAGAGCCAAACGCCTAATATGCGCCATGCATATACAAAAATAATTAGGAGCTTATTGAAGCCACTTGAAATTTGGAGCCACTTGAAATACCATATAATAGTTGTAGATAGAAAAGCGTTTACAATATTTACATCTCAACACAAAGCCTGAATCGCAGTCAGCAAAGGTACGCAACTATTAATTTCCTAACGATCTTATTAAATAGGCATAAGTTACGCGGCGTTTCTTGTTTCCCCCAAATCATCTCAAGCAATATACGTAGCTTTTATGCACGTAGATTACTTGTATAGCCAAAAATAGTAGAGTGTTCCGTTTTCGAATTTTTTGAAACTTAAGGACAAACCTCCGTACATAAAGATTTCCTCTCTCTCTATTGTTCGTGGCCTGTCAACTCAAATGACAACGCCTAAGAGCTTAGTTAAAAAAAATGCAACCGAGTTGCCTGAAAAAACCTTTTTCACTACTATAGGCCAGCGCGACCCATATGTTACATTTTTCTTTTGAGGTATTTTAAAATCGGCCTATGTCGTGTTTCACACCACAGAGTGAGCAAGACTCAATACATCTCATTGACGTGGTAAAAAAACGACACTATCCCTTTTAATAATGTTACTCTCAGCTCATTTAGTTCATTCTACCGGCTTCGGATTCACCATTGTTGAATCCGCACGAGTGTCTATTTTTAAGACGGGTAACCACCTGTTGGCGTTCTAAGGTTATCTAGTGAGAACTTCCTATCCTTGACTTTAGAGGCAACTTGCATTAAAATAATGTATTTCAAAGCAATTAAGAAATATTTGCGGAAAGGTCGGAAAACAGAATTTTTCCAGTAACTACGCTGTTCTGGGGCAACCTGTAACATGTTTTGTGCGCTCAGTCTTAAGCAGACCTAAACGTCAACACGTATACATATATTATAACAAATAAATTAGTGAATGCATTTTCAAATCTGTTCGTGCGATTATCTGCACATTGCGCGACTTGGCTTGCTCATGTTTTGAGATCGGCCGAAGTGCGTTTGGGAAAAATAGAATAAATCATTCCTGAAACCAGCCGAGGCTCTCCGCGATTCACCTATCCTGTCACAATACTGTAACATTTTTATTGCATTCTTACATGGAGAACACAGTGCCTTCTACGTAATTATGTTATTCAATGATGTCCTCCAAAGAATACCACTTTGTAAGACATATGTTACCACCTGCACAAATGTTCCGTGTATGTGAAATGCTGTAGTCAAGAATCTGAAACTGCCTCTGCCCGCGTCCGACCGAACAAAGATATGCTCCACCAACTGACGAATACCAACCTGTGCTGTACTCTGCGTCCCCGTAACGATACTTGTCAGCTTACAATAACTCTCTGGAACGCGGCAAACAATAGCGTGCGTTGTTTTCCCAAAAGCCATCTTTGATTACATCAAGCAAACCGTAATGCACGCACAACACAACAAACACGCATCAACACGAAGGCCGTGTTTGTAGCACTTTAGGGAACGGAGCACACACCGGAGCGCACTGCACCAGTAAACAACTGTCCAAGCTCACCCGAACCAACCGTCAATACTATTCTCATCGGTAAGTCGTGAGCCCAACATAAGTTCACGCATATCGAACAACAACTAATACAGGATGAGCTCGTGGCGAGCACATTTAGTGCCAGTTTTGATACCGGGCCGATGTTAATGCTGTGACAGACCGTCGATCTAGTTCCGATAAAAAAGATGCACTTGCTGGTTCCTTCTTAAATAAGGCTGTGAACGCCAACCGGGCAGGGCAGGCCCTCTCAACCACCGCACTGTTGCCACCACCCCTCGTTTGCTTTTGACACTTGGTTCGCTCACCACTTCTGCTTTGCCAGGAGGGAAAGGGCCCACGACTAAGGGCATACAAGGCAGCAGACGATGGAGCGACTCTAGTGCAATCGAGCTCGTAGCCACTCATCGCGGGGATTCACGGCCGTTCAGAACCACTCAACTTATTTGTATCGAAGTTGCGGTGGCTTTGTTGACGTAAGTATCATTGGTTAGCCCTTGCCCGCCATAATACTCCGGGCGAAGCTGCTGGATTCAAACATATTCATACATTCCCGTTCGCTTGAAAGACGATTCAGATATTAGATCGACGAGACCCAATGCTGGAGACTGCTGAGAACCTGAATAAGAGTGAGCAGTTCACCGCTAAGCTACGTAGGTCATCGGCTAAGTCTTAACTTTGGTTCATCTAATTGGAGGTTAATGCAATTCGATAGGGCAGAGTGAGTTATTGGCCGAATTAGCATACGGCAAGTGCATGAAGACGGGAGATAGTAATATCTGTGACCACGTGAGCGACCATTTAAGCGACTGATGCTTACGTATAAATCCGCTACATACACTCAACATAGACTGGTTCTGCGAAATAGTAAATACTAGATACTGACTCTCTTTTAATTATATCAACCATTATCTATTGACGGATCGGGTATTTTCGGGCGTAATCTCTAGCCTCCACTCAGCTGTACTGCTTCACATCGTTAAAGATACTACGGCTTTAGCGGTTTTAATTTGCCGTTAGTTTGTTCTTTGACCATTCTTCAATTTTGGCGGTCCCTTTCCTGATGTTTTCCACGATCTTTCGACCAGTTTCATCCTGGGCAAAAGTATACATTGGGCCTCGCTGTCGTCTGCTAGAGGTCTATTCCATTGTCGCTTCAGTTATGTCTGTATGATGGTGACGGCTATTGAGCTTTAAGGTGAGTGGCTGTCGTAATTATAAGAGATGCGTAAGTGATCGATGCGTAAGTGATCGATGCGTAAGTGATCGATGCGTAAGTGATCGATGCGTGTACGCACGTTACCCGCTTAAAGTTATCCTTGTTGTCGCTGTACACTTTGTACTGTGCGCCCCAACTGGTAGTAGTTGTCCCGTTCTGGACAGGGTGCATCGATCGGCGGTTCGTTTCACAGTTGATGGAACTCCTGTTATGGCATCGCTGTATTGTAGCTTTCGTCGAGTCCAGCCTGCTCTCTCACAGTGACAGAGCTTTTGCCACATACTAGCAGCTGTGTGACGATAGTTTCAGCGAAAATTGTAACCTTGGATTTCATACGTCTATATTAGCAGGATTACTGTCAGTGTGCCTAACCGTGTTATGCTTGCGTGCAGATTGTTTAATCGTATGTGCTAGTTTTGTCGTGCAAGGGAGCGTACGTATTGTAGCCAATTTACTTCCTGGTTAACATAGCACTACATTTCGAAGTCAAAGTCATATGTAGATGTAGAGCGTGTCACATAATTAGCTTGCTTAGTGCTTCAGTGAAAGATGTCAAACACTGAATGTGTGAATGCATACGTTTGAAGGTTTCTAAGTTAGGTCTGTTTATCACTGCCTTCTGTGTAGAGAAAGTAGCAGGGGTCTAATATTCGAGCGTCGAGCGGCCGACCAATTGTCATAGTGGCAAAAAAAGTACAGCGGAGTACAGAATAGAATGGCCACGAATACGCTATCATCGGCGTTCCGCAAGTTGGACATCGACCAGTATAATGAAGATCTGTTCGTTGACGAATCGGGCGGAGAATCAGCCGAGTTGGTGCAGGTTCCGGGACCAGACGAGGCGGAAGTGAATGCGCTACTTAATGGATATCCTTTTTTCGCTGCGGATACGCAACAACACAAAAAAGTGCATAGCTACAAACATATTTCAGTATGCTATGAAACTGCCACGAACCGCCAGTTTTGTAGCCACCACGATAATGAGCAGGGGCTGCACTGTGCCGCATATTTGTGTTAAATCATCCATTTCAGTATTATTATTATTATCATTATTATTATTATTATTATTATTATTATTATTATTATTATTATTATTATTATTATTATTATTATTATAATCGTCGTCAACATGATTATCATTTTTTTTTATTAAAGTTTGTTTCAGACGCAATCAGTTAGTTAGTGTTATATTTTTCCAATGTCACTTCAAGGTGTGTAGGTAATAAAATAATCAGTTATTGTATAACCTATTTATAGTTTCATCACACTGACTTACCTTTGCGACGGTATCGTTTTACTATTTACTCGGCTCGGCCATCAACAACTTCTTTCTTCATCAGCTTACATACTATGTCTAGTAAATAATATAAGTAGCTGTATTTAATACAGAGTAATTAATGCAATCCGTTATAACGCAATAAATGCTTTAACTACGTCTTCGACTATTTGTGTGGATAACACATCGAAGACGGCCGAGGCGCTTAAAGTCGTTCTTAGGAACGCACCAATCAACGCTAAAGGATTTGATGTAAAGGTACGCTTACAACCTACACCGCTTGTAAACGCCTGCATTATAGTTTTTTGTTTCCTTTAGTTGCTCCTTCATATGTACAGTTTTCTGTACATTTGACTGAGGATTCCCGCTTTAGAAACGTGCTTAGTGTAGTGGGCGTGGCCTTTTCTGAATTTTTCAAAAATGTACTACGTATACTCTAGGCATTCCTTCGAAGCTTGATGATTTTTCAACTTATGCAGTTTAACGGCCAATAGGATATAGCTATCGTTGACGAGTACGCGGCGTATGTTGTGTTTTTGTACACGTATTCATAGGACAAGGCATTTGCGCTAGCCATGAAATGTATGCTGGCAATCCGTATCTCGGAAATGGACGCAGTTATCTCAACATTGGAGCCGGAACTCGTGGACACCCTTATGAAGTATATCTACCGAGGGTTTGAATCGCCAGCGGAGGGCTCCTCAGGCCATCTGCTCGCTTGGCATGAAAAAGTTTTCACCCAAGGTGGACTAGGTTGTATCATTCGTGTCATGACCGCCAGGAAGTCTGTTTAATTCCACCAGCACAGTTTCTTTATCAGGATCGACACGTGGTAAATAAAAGGTATCGTTTAAGAAGCCCACCAATCATTAATTAGTCAATTTGAACCGCACATGAATGGGTGAAGCGGCTGATGATGGTGTATGTGTGTGTGTCATAACCTATTTGGCTCAGACTTTTTTAGTGGCACTAATAGCTAATACCATAAATTTAATACCAATAAATTTACCATTCGAAGATTTTATCCGACGTCAAGTTAGGCGGCACCCTATTAATGTCAAAATGCCCACTCCTTTTTCCGGAAATGTTGGCAATTCGAAAATGATCAATTGAGCTCAGGAAACGATTAATTTCACCAAGTAAATAGACGTGTTTCAAATACATATTTCTGCTTCATTCCTCCCACAAAATCCTTCCTTCCATAAAAATAATATTTTTAGACAGGAGACCATGAAATACGTTTCCTATAAAAGAGTTTCCTATAAAAAAAAAAAAGGAGTTTCCTATAAAATACCTATATGTTCAATAGGAGGCAACAGTCACATCGCGTAATTCAGTATACCATATTCTAAATACTAGCTTTTTAAGGTGTACACTAAGTTACGGAGTCTTTTTCTTCAACTTATGTATGTTATGAAACGGAGACTACCACTGTATGCATTAAAACATTCAGTCGTTGAAAATCGTAAAATATTCGTATACTGAATATTTTGCCGAAATAGGGAGCACTGAATTTCGCTAGGCGAGAGGTTTCCGCACAACAGGTGGCAAAATATATCTATAATTCGTATATTAAGCACAATGAAAACATTTTTGGTTAGTAAGGCGTATAAGCTACATGAAAATTTCACCCTCGACTCACTAAATCCGCCATACCAGACAAGATTATCTTGGAATTGAATAGCTTTCCCGCTGACCAATACCCTTCTTTAAATAAGTTGTTACCTAGAGAAATTGGGCGAACATCACAGAAATCCAAATTAATAAAAAGACATGTCAAAGCGACTAAACAATTAACTTCAACGCCATAGTAAGACTGCGTCTCTGCATAGATCAAGCTCTTGCAGGTAAAAAGTGCGATGCCTTACTACTTGAAAATGAAAATATAATTTTTTCTCATCTGTGTGACATGTGAAGAAAGCTGGCCATCGGAGTTGTAATGTATGGTTGCAATCTCAATGGATGATCCCAACGCATGCTGCGAAGCAGCTGTTCTTGCTTGAGCGAGTTGTAGCTTGAGTGGAATGTAGGTATAAGAATGATGGTGATAATACAAACTATTATAATATTTTTAAAATGAACATTTAGGCCTGAATACTGCCGAGTTTACACCAGTGACTATGCCAAATGTGGCCTGAAGTAAATCGTAATTGATGAAAATGTTCGCCACTCGAATAAAAAAGATATTTATTATACCGAAGCTGCTAATAGGAACGCTATTAATGATACACAAAAACTATATGTATAATAAATCTGAGATTATTTAAAACTATATGACTATTTTTTCACTGAGCATCGCCGACTGCAGGTAAATAAGGTATGCTTCAGGATAAGCTCCATCCAAATCTAATGATTCAATAAAAACACGAATTTGCTAAAGCAGATTTGCTTGATTAGCTGGCATTTACATGCTGTCTTTTCCTTGATTAGAAACATTAACAAATTTACATGTCCCCTAAACATAAAAAACTATTGGCTACATACAAAAAACGTTCTGCAGTTTTATTAACAACATTTGTGTAGTTGTACTTTACAAACATATGGCTATTTATACCGCTTCTTTTACAATAGAGCGACGTGTGCATATTCCGTTTCACATTTCATATAAGTGGATGCCATTGACGCCCCTGGGCACTTGTTATACTGTGTGAACTTACGTATAGTCTTCTATTAACCTCTATTTTTCCCATTGCTGCGTCGCTTACTTTTATTACTTTGTTCTTTTATATCAGGCCAGCCTTGCCACAATTTTTCTGACCCTCTAAGTCTGTAGCACATCCACTGAGAAATGAATTAAATATTGGAAATTGAGCTGCAATATGTCACATCAAATCCATCCAGTGATTATGGTGGATAGTGGACGAGCAACCTATACGGCAGCTGGATATAAAATCAGAAGCAATACAATATTCAAGAGTTGCTGTGTGTAACGCCGTTACGATTTAGGTACTATGTAGACGTCCGTGTTTATTCGGGTGTCTACATGCCAGAATAGGCGGGACCACCTGGACCCTCTGGTGCAACCCAGTTGATATTCTGCGACGGATCTTTAATGTCACAGGTCTTGCAGTGAATACAGTTCTGTGCATTAATCTGTAGCCGCATATTGCCATCTTCCATTGGAACATACTCGTACACACCTGTGAATCATATATGAAGTATATATTACTTAGAGTGTTCGGCTGTCTCATACTTGTCAACTCCGCGTTTTCTAACCTACCCCGAGGTACCCATATAACTAACAAAATCTAAGCTCTACAGAGGTGGTCATATCATTCCAGGTTTGTCTCTAGCTTCACTTACAGCGCAACTGGCAACTTACAGGTTCATTAAACGAACCAATCTGACGGCAATGCGATAAGGAAGGCAAAATTATTCATACCTGCTGGACAGAACCGCTGCTCGGGTCCATCGAAAATTTTAAGATTTCTATCAACTGGCACAGTGTCGTCTTTCAGCGTCAGATGTGGTGGCTGGTTATCTTCATGGTTCGTACCCGTCAACGCTACCGAGGACAGAAGGTCAAACGAGAGTACTCCGTCTGGTTTCGGGTAATCGATTGGCTTGCACTCCTTGGCCGGCTTCAGACGATCACTATCTTTGGCTAGCCGATGGATATTCGCATACAGAGTACGAAACCATAAGCACGGCTTGTATTGGACTATCAGTTTGAGCCTAGCGGGTCGGTGCAAAGATAGTCTCGCGCATTGTAAGCTTAAGGGTCTTTCACGCTAGTTCCATACGGCAGTGTATCACCAATTAAAACGCCTAATATTGACATATTTTTCAAAATATATACGGTAACTAGAACCCGGTCGAGCTTATAGAAACGCAAAGGCGTTCACCTTTTTAAGCTATCCCTTATCAATCAATATATAACTCTGTTGCATAAAAAGATAAGCGAGCAAGCTACCAAAAATATCCATTGCACAATTTGAAGATACGCAAGTTTGACAAGTCCCTCGGGACTTTGTGGTTTGAAACAATGAATGGATAATACTGAACTAAGCTTCATGCTAAACACCACAAATATTCGTTTTCAATTTTCATTTACTTCATTGCATTTTCATCCTCCGATTCGCTAGTACACGTCAGACGTATTTAACGTTATCTAAACGGGATTACACCAACCTCCATGCTTCAACGTCCATGGCTCCATACCCCGGCCAATCCAGTAGAAAATGCCAGTGTATATCATTGTTCCGTACATCCCAAGTGGACTGTGGAACGATGGCCGAATATTGCGCACCGCCCTCAATTCCTTGTAGACACAGCTGGCCTTCAGCGAAGTCTCATAGCTTTCTGGAGTAACGAGGCCTTTCTTGGAGGTAAATATTGTTTCTGTAATCGCATCTGCTGCCAAAATGCCACTCTTCATTGCATTATGTGTACCCTGAAATCGACAAACGCATTTAATAAAATAATTTTGTACGTCTAGTGACGAACTCGTACCCGTGATATACTCTGTAGAGCACCTTCTATTCAGGCGTTGAGAGTAAGGTCAACTCAGGGCCATAATATAGGCAAATCACATCTTTTTACAATTTACATTTTACTTTTTACAATTGTAGTTACGATTCTATTAAATACCGTGTACTAGGCATAGGAAAAGTGAGCATGCAGGGACAATGGCAGAAAAAGAAGGAGGAGATTTTTAAACCTCAAATTATGTCGCACGCTCCAACAGTGGGATCACCCAGGGCGGATTACGCAACGATGGCAGAACTAGAAAAAAACGGTGAAGATGAGGGAGAAAAGGAGCAAGAATGAATGGATTGAAAAAGGTAGAGAGAACGCGAAAGTTAAATTCACAGGAAAGGAAATGCGAAAAGAGGCTCGGGAGGAGGGATTACGGAAGAAGGTACAAACGGGGCAAAGATGGAGGCATGTAATGGATTGGTTTGATCAGATTATGAAGATAAAGGAGTCGAAGGAAAGAAGAAATAAATTTAACACTGCAGTGGTGTGAGTTTTGGTGGTACCTGCCCTTAGTAAAAGTCGCATACTATATGACAAATACAAATTTATATTTGCCGGATGTCGGATATGCATAATAAAAAGGAGCATTTAATTGACGACTTAGCCTAGCGGTTATCTAAATTTCCTCATCCCGAGACATCATTCAGGGAAAAATGCCTGTAGAATGCCTTGATGCACCTTAATCTTAGGCACGTTCATAAAACCTGGCGAACAACCAATAAGGCATCCCCCGTGGAAAGTCAGCTTTGGAATACTTTGTAAACCGCCTTCGTTCAATGCACGTGCTCCATAAGCAATGCGGGATCCCCCTTTAAGAGTTTCAGCAAACACTGGATGATGTTTCATTCGCTGGAACTCTCTGAAAGGAAGCAAATATTTACAGAGAATAATGAAATACTCCGGCAACGGTAATTTGAGCCTATAATATTGTAAGTATTGTATAAGTATCAACCACTACGCTATGAAATACAAAAGTGTTTTTTACCTGTAAGGCGAAATGTAGGGATTGTGGTAGTCTAGTCCGACGACCAATCCTAATGCTACAAGAGGTCCTTCATCAAGGTGATACATGAATGCACCTCCGTACGTCGACTTATCGAGCGGCCAACCCACAGAATGAACCTACAAATATCAAACCATAGAGGCGTTACTATAGGTGTAGAATAAATACTATGGATTTCATCACATGTATGTGTTAGACTAAAAGCATTATTAGCATAAACTAAAAAAAAAATAGCGTCGAGTTAGGTCGAGCCCATAATATCCAAACCGCTATCGAAATACAGCTGGCGGAGTTCGCGTTATTCTTACCACACGGCCAGGATGATGCTGTTTTGGATCAATTTCCCAGAGTTCCTTAAGGCCAATGCCGTATGTCTGTGGCTCGCAGTCTTTTCTCAGATTGAATTTCTTAAAAAGTTGTTTGGATATGTGACCGTGGCAGCCCTCTGCTATGATCGTGCATCGCGCGTTCAGTTCCATTCCACGTTCGAAATTTTCCTGCATTAAATCACAAAATCAGAGCCATTCTCGGGAAACAGCGTTCATTCTATGTTTAAATGGATCCATTTCATGAAAACATATTTTTTAATATATTCAGTAATAAATTCCATATCATTCACAAAAAAATTAAACGATGGTCAGTACAACTCCAGAAGATCGTGCGATCAATCACTCACCTTAGGTGATCCATCCTTAGCTATTCCGACGTCGCCAGTTGCCACTCCTCGGACATGGCCCTCTTCATTGAACAGAACTTCCGCCGCTGGTATTCCCGAGTAGATTTCTACACCCAGTTGTTCAGCTTGCTCTCCAAGCCAGGAGACTACGTTGCCTAAGCGAACAATATAGTTGCCATGATTGTTCATTGGCAATCCAGGCAGAATGGGGATACGGATTTTGGAAGTATCGCTCCGCAGCAAGTAGAAAAAATCCTCCTTAACGGGCGTCTTTAACGGGGTCTGTCCGTAATGATTCAACAACAATATAGAATTGATGAATATGATTTGTTGAAGTGATAGACAGGCACAACGTACCCAGAATACAGATCGGCACATATTCAAGTGCAAAGTGCTGTTTAAGATTCGATGCAAAAGCCATCGCGTGAATTCTCTAAGTGCTGACGAGTGTAGTCGGAACAATTGATGGTTTTGTTTGAAACATACATTAATTAAAGCTACTTACGTCCATCTCCTTCCAATTAGGAAATAGCTCAGTCAAAGGCCCTGTTTCAATACATGCTCCGGAAAGCGTATGTCCGCCCAGCTGTGACGCTTTTTCGATAACACACACGCGAAGTTCTTTCCCGGCTTTCTCTGCGTTCTGTAAGCAAATTGCACAGGTAGGTCTCGAAAAATTTTTTCGAAAAAATGCGTTTTACCCGCCAACTTCACGAATGTGAATAACGTTACATATCGGCAGTACTGCCTACCGATGTCATTTAGACAGCCGATAACGCTTAACGCCGACGAAAGTATTGTTTATGCATATGTATTAACGGGGAAATTTACTCATTTACGGCTCTGACGAATTACATTAAGAAAAAAAAAACGGTTAAAAATTAAGTGCTGTAACATACCCAATTCGAATCCGCCGGTGCTAAACTGCACTATGCAACACTGATTTTTTGACACTTCTCTTTGTAGAATGAGCGTAGAAAAGAGTAGAGAAAAAAACCTCCACAACGTTTAAGGCATGGTGATGACTTCAACTGAATTCGTTACAACCAAATACAATCAAACGGCAATAGTAAACATTGACCTGTTTGAGCCGAATGGCAGAACTAAGCCCTGCAGGTCCTCCACCTACGATAACCACGTCGACGTCGTCCACGGCACGTTTCATGTCCACATCTGAAGTCGTAAATACAATCAACAAATTGACATCTAACCACCTGTGACTTTTGTCGTTAGAAACTATAGAATCAATTATCTGGGGCACAACACTATCACTATGAATTTGGGAATCTACAAAGTAGTTCTGAGGAAACTCGAATACGCTCTGATGCTTTACATCACCTTTCCATCGGGGATCCTTGTCACGAGGGTGTATGATGTAATGGGTCGTAATTCTCGGATGACTTGCATAGCCACGACAAGCCACACTGGTCGCACACCCAGAACGAATCCGGACTAACGAAAAGAAAGCACACAACAGGATTAGATGTTATTATACTATAATAATTATGATCAGAACTGTCAAATATCGAAAATCAATCATAGTGAAACTATTGATTCTGAAATCGATAGAAATTTGGCGATTTGTAAATCTAATTTTAGAAAACGCCCAGACAATAACTAGTTCATCAAACTGCTAAGTAATTAAACTTTTAGATATTAAACTCGAAGAGTCCAACCAGACATCAAGTTTAAATCTACCTCGGTTTACAACTAACTTATTCGAGATCCTCGCTGTTTTAAGCTTGAAATTGCACTCGGATTACTACAAGCAGCCCTAAAATCATAGTTCTTAAGTATATAAGGGTACATGCCATCAACGGGATCCGAAGAAACAATCAATGAATAACCACAGTACACACAAAGCAATCGCACATTGCAAAAATAACAAGTTGTTATTACCATTATGGCCGGAAAAACCCCACACTGACACATTTCAGTCTTTCTGTACATTACTGCCTACACCCAACGTCCAATGTCTTAATAATCATGCACAACGATTCTATCATTTGGACAAATAGCTATCATTCGATTGACAGCTTTCACTGTTGACTACTTCAAAATAAAGTATTCTTTAATATTAACTGATGAATCAACTGACATCAGTCTCGCTAACTGATTCAAAGCTGTTGTCGAATAACCATATCGCTGAACACCATCGGGCCGGCAAACATATAGGTCTACATCCAGTCTTTCGACTAGATCCTAAACCGGTTGTGGCAAAACTGTTCAGCACCAAGGACAGTGTAAATTGTACGAACGACGCAGCGCAACATTCTACCGCAAAGGACAGTCCAGTCATACCACACACGGCGGACAACGGTGAGGCCACGAAAAAACAAAGAAATCAAGCAAAAAAAGACTCAGCGGTTTACCGCTCATTGGGTAAGGTCGCCCCAGGATGGCAGTATGGCGTGCTTTATCCCCTTGTTAGAGACAATTGTAGAAAAAGTTATGTCTTTTTTGTCTCTAACAAGAGAATAAAGCACGCCCATTGTTGAAAAAACTCCAGCGTTCTTTATCATGAAATCCACAAACATCTGGTTCTGCCTACCCCTTACAAACTAACTGGCACGCGAAGTTCGTATTGCCCCCCAACTGTCCACTGCCAATCTGTCATTTCCCGGTGGGTGCCTTAGTTGACTTTACGCCAAAGCAACAGATACATCCTTGCCTTGATTATACGCCACTCTAAATGAAAAGGTGAAAATATTGTTGACTTACATCAGTGGACTGATATCCTTTGTCGTTGTCATCTTTACGGCCTTTACAGTGTGATTAGACACGTGCCCTGCGTTTTATTGTAACTGCTCAGAGATGGAAACGACTTGTGGATAGAGTCCTGCTGATAGGAATCCGTATGTGCTCTCTCATCATTTTTAGAAATGTCGACCGATTATCCCACATCAAGCACCCCAGATCTACGCAAAGCAAGTCTTTGCTTTATCAGGTGGGTTGCCTCTACTTGCCCATAGAGAAGATTGCCAGCTTTCCAACTTCTTAAAATGCTTAATTTTCCTATAGACTGGTACAGTTTACTCTTTAACGCAGACTGTGACGACCGTGTTCTAATATGAAGCAATATTGACGTCTGTTCTTTACCACCAGAGCAGCCAAGTCTCACTCAGCACAAGACAACAACAGCGCCGAAGCTCGTTGCCACAACATATTTTCGCAGAAGACTAGCCTATTAAAACCACTCATTGGTCAAAGTTCAGAGACGAGTTCTCTCTCAAAACAAGTCGCCAAAAGGAGTGAGATGTTTTTGAAAAGTCGACACAAAGTAAAGTAAGTTTTTGACATAAATTCGTCACTTCTAATTCTAAAACAAATAGAATTAAAACTGATTAAATAACGTATTATGGTTAAATTATTCACCCTCACTAGACCCCAAAACTCTTTAGAGTTTCGCACTTATGTACCGTAGCAGTGCGTATGACGCTTCCTCTTATCTAGTCCGTGGACATCGAAATACTACTTGCAGCGGGTACTCGCCACGAGTGAAGAGATTATGTCATATTTATCAGCAAAAAACTACTTACAGATTTTGCGTAGCAGCCGCAAAGAGGGCGACATATTTGGTGTGCGCGGTAACAATTGCTACCTTGGTAAAACAAAAAAATGTTGCAAGGCGTCTTGTGCTGTAGTGAATGAAACTCCGCCTCCTTGTCGCTCGCGCCCTGTCTGGCTCACCACAGGCGCTGACGCGAAGAGACCCGCAAGCTTAGGGAAACACGTACAGACAGTCGCTCTAAGTGGAGAGACCATATGATCGTTACGGTTGCTCCATTGATTCCTGGGTGAAGTATTTAGCCGCCACAATGTGACCGGCAGTATGAGCGTTTACTCGTTGCTTATGTTTAATGTTTTAAAGCATATTTCAGCAAAAAGAGAAGGGTAACTTGCTCGCGAATGGTACGCGTCGATGCTCTCATTCAACCTACGATTATTCTAGTAGTAAGATGCAAATGCGCGTTTAACATTTGATCACTAGATGTCCACTTTGAGGGCCACCATTGTTTTCTAATAAGCCACTTATCGTGTTCAGCTATTCCAAGTGCCAACAATGAATCATTTGCGCTAAGGTAAACAAGCAAAGTGTTGCTTTTCTGGTATTGAAACAGGTAGACTGTTTTAATTTGACATTCTCCATGCGGAATTTGTGCCACTATTCATCGAATAAAGCTTGTTTAAATTTTTCATAGACTGAATATTTTTTGCTGGTAGTTTCCGCAACCTCCGGCTGTTTTGTCGGTGTGGGATTTTTGTGGGATACAATGCAACCCCAAATTAATGTTGTTTTCCAGTGTCGTCTGCTCTGTGCCATCTAGTCACTGCACTACTATTGTGATTCGGCCCTACTGGAGAGCTGTCAAGTAGTGGATGTTGATCCAAGAAAGGGGCACCCGTCGGGTGTTCGTATGTGTTCGTGAGTGTGCCTGTCAACGTCTATATACGTTTTGGGCAATCCAAACTGCGCCGGTGTATGTTATTTTCCGCTAGATTTAAATTGATGTGAATTACTGTCAGAGAGAATTGGAGTCAAGGGAACATGAAGAACCCCACTGGAGAAAAATCGGGGTAGCTCAGTGGATGGTAAGCAACATATCATCTTTCAGATTGTATCAAAAAAAATTAGAGAAGATGATATCGACGACAGATGCAGCAAGTTGACAAGTCATAGAAATTGCAACGCTTCCGAACTTGGCGCTTTTTCTAGAGGATCAACTGGTATGCGGGCTACTCGATTCGCTTTATATGAATAAGCGAAAACTTCGCATAATAATAAGCGGAAGTGTTAGCTGATGTGATGGACTGCGTACGGCCAAGTTTATTACCGAAAACTGTGTAAATAATCAAGACTGCCAAAAATACTTTCATGTTGTACAGCGGAGATTGCTTCCTTATGGCCAAGACAGTTTTCTCGGAAATTCGGTGTGCGTATGTGGAGGCCAGTTAGTATATAAAATTGGAAAAATCAAATTGCATATTACCTTCTGCTTGCATGCTGTTTTGTTGTGGGCTGCATTCTTCTGTAACAATGCACAAGAATGTGTAATATGTATTACTCTCAATTGTGATTGCATTTTGTTCGTTGTTTCGAAATGAAAAAAATATATGTAAAACATTCTAGTTTACTTTTGAAGCCTAGCTAATTAGTTGTTTCGTGATGCAATTGAGTTCACTGAGATGAAGCATTCCTCAACTGGCCGAGAAATGCTCCCTATTAAAATTTGATGACTTTGAACGGAAGATAGCTATTCGTTGTCTTTGAATAGGCTCTATTCGTATTGTAGACTTATTAGAAATAATACATTTTTTGTCTGTCCTTGGCGTACAAGCGTGAGAAAATGTTTTGTAAAACATTATTTTTTATTGTTTTAAGAAGTAACACAGAGATAACTTGGAAACCGTAATACCACAACGTACACCTACCTGATCACCGCAGCAGCATTAAATACTTCTCCAACTTGTGCGGCTATGCTTATGTCACGTCGGGCATGATCAATTACGTTTTTCTGTTCTGAAGAATATTCTCGGTTTTCTATTCATATAAATAAATGCGCTACCAATTGATTTGGAGTTCTATGCATGCAGAATGAGCCGGCACCCTTGTGGTTTAATGGCTTACGGTACTGCTTTATGAATATATTTCGTTGATGACACAATGGCAGTACCTGTCGCTTTACCTAGAAAACTTTACTCAAGCTTTGACTTGTTTTAATATAAACAAATCCGTGGCGTTTTGGTTTTAAAACTATGAAGTCGTGAAGCTTCTTCAAGTTCGTTCGGTAATTATATTAAAGAAATATATTTAGCATTGCTGTCGTCTATTTACATAGCGGGAAGGTGAAGGTATGTAATTCCAGTATAAGATAGTGTTTGGGAATATTTGAATTTTATCGTTTGATATCTAACTTGGGAGGTCAATGGTAGCTATGCTATTGTGTAAGCAAACAGTTGTGAGCCTTGCTGCTTTTTAATTTGGAGCGGTGACGAAGTTTAGAATCATGTAGTTGAAAGCTAAATGATACAATAGAGATATTGATATATTGAGCTATGTTAGCTTTCATGGTCAATAGTAGCGGAAATGTAAACATTTGCAAACGTATATTACTTATAGTTCTATTTATGCAAGCGTGTTATACTTTATTTTAGATTGCAAGCGTCTTTCACATAAAGAAACGGAAGTCGAAGATTTTCACGTCAGAGGTATTCAGACAAGGTTTTTTCTACGTTTCAAAACTCATTGTTAACAGGCAACTCCCTAACCCCTGTCTTACTCTTCTCAATAAATGGCTTTAGAAACTAGTAACTTAATTTGCTACTAAACCAATGCAGGAAATTAATCCGGAGGAACTAAATGCTTCATCTGAAATTCGTGTATGCACAGGGCAACACAGATATTCGTCCATACGTAACCGATAAGTTATAGATTGAGCTGTTGGTTGAGCCAGTGTATTGCAATCCTGAAGCATAATTAATACAGAGCTGCCTTGAGGTATTAGAAGATCCATTCATCCATTCTTGATTCTGTTGTTTCTTTTAAGTGTACGTTTTTAAACTACTTCATTTAATTTCCAATTTTATTAGCTACTGGCTAGCATGACCCGAGCAGGTGAACCGTTGAATGTGTAGTTTCAATCATTTCATCTTATTTACTTATTATAGTTATATTTTCTATTTAATGCACTCACAAAGAACTTTTGCATCGATTGGGTACTTTCCTCGGCTCTATAAAAACATACGAGGCATATGAGATCAGATTAATCTTATGTGTCTGCGTGCTTGCTTACCGAGCAAAATAGGTTGATCAGCATCGCTTTTAAACTATCGTAAATACGCGACAACAATTAATCTTCAACCTTGCACCAATTCAGCTTGTAAGCTTGTGGAATAAAGTGATGGTTATGTTTTAATGGCGATTTACCAATTCAAGAAGCCGGCAAGTACGTCGTAACTCGAACCACATGCCCCGATGGATACGTATTACAAAAACAAATCTGCATGCGCTTTATTAAAGACATGATATATCTCTGCTGATATACTTGTACCCCATCTCGATGGTAACTTAGTAGTCACGTGTGGGTATCTTTGATATAAACCTTTATAGTGATGCTTAACAAAGCAATGCAACATTGACAAAATGACAACTAATGTAGAAACCAATGATGCATCTAGACACAGTACCTCTTTATTTAGACTAATAAAGCATTCGCAACAAAAAAATAAACGATGGTTTAGTGCAAGCAATAACAAGTCAACAGTGCTTATTTGTTATTGCTAATTTAGAACCATTAGGCACCAACAGACCAGTTGCTTTACCTATAACGTCTGATCATGACATTTCAGGAAAAATTTTACATCACAAATATGAGACCCATTACGTTTGTAAGTCCCATTATAGCAAACACAAGCACAAGATCAATTCATTATTGGCGGATTCCAGATAACGTCAAACGTAGAGGTGCCAAAAGCGTAAGAAGCACGATACTTCAAGTACAAAGCCTTTACCTAGACCAACCTTCAAGACCAACCTTCAAAAGAAGTTGCTGGACTCTGAGCGGCTGAAGGACTGTAAAAGAATACAAAGATAGCATAGCCTAGGCTAGTGTATTCAATGTTTTGGGCATAATTTGTGATTATGCGATTAAGTAAAATTTGTGTTTCATTCGTCACTTTCCGTAGTGAGATATAACTTGCACCAGAACCCTTGACACCTGTGAGAAAAATACGATGATGATCCGCATCCTTGAATCGTCGTTACATATTAAAAGGGAAAGAATGATTGGCAGCATGGAGTTTCAGTGTCATCTAGGAGCAGAGAGTTTTAGAAATTGTGTTCTGCGTTACATTAAAAGGAAAAAGTAGATCATAAGCACAATGTGGAAGTTAAATTTTTTAATAGAATTTGTTATTAACCCACATAGAGTCATCGACCTTATGAAGGATTAGAAATTATGTCGAATAATTACGTTGCAATTAGAAGAATTCAAGTAGACTGCTCTATAATAATCTAAGGATTCAAAGTGACCTCTGAAAAATTATAAGAAAACCTACATAGGCTGCTGTGGCTCGACTCTTTTATACTGGTGTAGGTGTCACGTGCTGTACCTAAACTTGGACTTACAAAAACGATTTGAGGTACTCGGCTAACTGCGTTGATTCTAGAACAGAAAAATGTTGGATCGAGCGAATGATTAGGTTTCTTCTGAGATACTTTCAAAATGGCAGAAATAGTCGATTTACAAAACATGGCATGTTATCCCAAGGGAAGATTTACTACATGGTTTCAAGTTTTTACGGAAAATGGCATATATGTGAAAGTTACGACGGGAAAGTGTCCGTTCTGGAATCTGGATGGTTACCTTCATCACATGCCTCATGAAATTAACATGTGTGAAATGAGTTTATTTACACGTCTGTATGCCCGAATATTAGTCCCGAAATGAACTAAAAAAAACTGAAAATCAATCTAATCTTTCACATACGGTAGTATATGGTATTATTTAAGCAACAAGTTCAACATAGTCCACTGCTATACTGTGGCACCCTCCTGTGGTGTTAATTTATATTACTCAATGTTTTCACTCACCGGAAGTTGCTTGGCGGTATCGACAAACTTGCATATTTTGCAGCACGGCCGACGCGGTTAAATGTTTTCTCTTCCTCAAGTTTCGACCTTATTTGGAAAAATGTTGCCTGATCAGCATTCTCCTTTACGGAAGTAAATAATGTTTGTTAGCAATATGTTTGTAAAATCGCCTTTTGCGCCTTTACATTCATTAACTGTAAACATCTATTAAAAAACTGCTTGTGTCTAAAAAAACGTGTATTTGATATGAGTGAAAAATGTATGTATAGACTTACTTTGCCGAAACTATGTTACTTGAGCTACTATGACCTCGCATTTTAGATGCAGGTAATATGACAAAAATGGTGACTCACAAAGACGTGATTGCCTTCTCAAGACCTTAAGAGTTCCGACATTTAAACGTAAGTTCGTAAATATTCAGGCTTCAGAACAATTTATATACAGTTCTTGCTATGTCGCTTGGAAACCAATTATCATTCCCTTTAAAGAATCGCGATTTAATGGGACTATACAGACAAATTTGATGAAGAACTGTTTCTAATTTGCGATATAGCCGATCATGCATACAAGTGACCACATATTTATGATTCTGAAATTTGAAATTTATTGCTGTTTTCATAGATAGAGCCTACAGCCGTTAACTTGGAGGGTCGAATGCACAGGTTCTCATATCTGTCATCCTACCAATGAAACGCACGTGAAAACATTGGTCTTCTGGGTTTTCCATTCCTAGAAACTTGTTTGACGTTTCTTGAATTAGATACCGCGTTACAAAAATGTATAGGCGGACAGGTTGTAACTATCAGAGTAATCACCTGTCGTTATGAATCTAACAGATTACGACGTAGTAGAAGCAACGCATATACTCATTTGTCGTGCATAAAGGGCTGTACTCGAATATTCAACTTCAGAAAGGATGACATTCTGATTTCAATCAGCTTTTTGCTTTTCGACATGCGATTTGAAGCTTTCGAATGACACGCGTGGTTTGCTTTTTTCATGGCTCTTAGTATGGCACTCGTTATTGCTGAATTGCGAGCAATACATTTCCTTCGCAAGTGTTCATCCCTGAGCTCTTCTAAACACGATAATGATAGTCATAACAAACGAACATTTTGCGGACTAGATTGACAATAACAAGTGGTTAATTGTGGGCTCGTTGGCAGCAAAATATTTACTAAGTAGTTCATCAATTCTTTTTACGTAAATGTTGTCTGTTGTTAGCGTTAAAATCTGTCACTCTAAAGCTTTATGACGGGCCTATAGCGCATTTAAATATATTCAAGAACCTGGTGGACATCTCTAACTCGTAATTCAATATAAAACATATTTGTCGGTTTTCGGTCCGAAATTGTTTTACCTAAAAATATAGACCCTTTCATATTTAATATCACGCATTTTAATGTTAAAGTGGATGCGACCATAGAGGCATATCAATGCAACCTTTCATATTATTAATTATAATTCAATAATCTACTTTTATTATTTACAGTTTGTAGTATATATTTTCATTCTTGTCGTAATAACCTTTATTAGGAAATTAGTATTGGAGGATGATTTGAATTTCCTATAAATTTAACCAGTAATGTCTATTACTAGTCTTTATTTTTCACACTGGGTATAAACTTCTGTACTAAGGCACACGTTGTCTGCATTCTGCCAAGTAATCTGGCTGTCAGCTGGTGGAAGTACTTTGGTTCTACATAGAGCGGTTGGTCTAACCATGCTAGATTCCTGGAGACGACTTAAACAAAGGCAAAAACCTGTATAAACTCCTCGGAAATTCCTAAACGGTTCGACTGCTATAAGTAGGGTTCTCACGTATTTCTTACATCCTTCATCCTTTTTATGGACTTCGTGAATACCTGCATGTAGGTATTGGCGTATTGGTATACCTTATTCGCGTAATGTAGCCATTTCTGCATGGTCGCTGCGTGTCTCTCTTATTTTTCAGGCTGTTATCGACATTGCAGCCTTCGCCGCGTGGCCGCGCGAAGGCCGCTGGAGTCACAGTAGAGCCTATGGGCGATCTGTTTGCCGAAGAGCGAACGAAAAGGGGTTGCACTGTACCGGAAGTCCACTCATTTCGTTCAACGGCGACCACGTCGAGTGAGCATTACGCGAGTTTAGGGGCCCACGCTGTCGAGGACGAAGGCAGAGCGGCATACCAAAGAGATGAAAAGGTCGCGTTGTTGAGCACCGTGAGTTTTCTTACAACAGCTGGGATGTGTTATTGAATAACCTGGGGAGAAAGTGTCATAAGAATAACAATGGGGTTCAGCGGAGGATGATAAATATGTTTGTGCATGGGAGGTGCTTGTTTTGTAATGTACTTTACAAACGGTGTATAGTAGGTCCAATATTTCAGGCAAACAAGTAAAGTTTCCAAGTGTATTCTCGTCTCTGTACGCGTCTGACTGAGTTTGTTAGGTTCTCTCCAGATAATGCTGGAAGTACGAGGTATTTTGGCAGCTGCATTTTTCTGGCAGCGCTGTAAAGCTTATATATCCATCAGCGTAAAAGCCAATCGCCTTTATCTATACACATCACTGCGCCCATGAGTGAGCTAACCAATTTAATCGATAGTACATCTTACGAAATAAACTTGATCTTAATGGACATTACCTCCCAGGAATTGAATCCGCTAGGAACTTACCCTTCTGAAAGGACGGAATCTACACTAACTTTAATTGTAACTAATGAGGCCATCGCAAAGGAATTTCTAACATTTTGGGCGATGCAATAGTTGAATGCAAAAACGATGATCTTAGCCAAATTACGACAAAGATCTTAATAAAACGTTGGAAAACTAGTTAGGATCTAAGCAGTTTGTCCTGCCAATTAGAGCAAAGTTTGGAAGTATTTTTTGTGTCTCTGGTAGTTTTGACAATCATAGCCCGACCATAAAGATAATCTCGTATGCTCCGTTTGTACCCACTCGTGCTGCTGCAACATAAAATCTTGGGAACTAGATTTGGGCTAGGGGGACGTTGAAAAAGAATTTCTGTCAACAATTTTCTGGACAAGTAAAGCAACGTCTTAGTTGATGTTCCTAAATAAAATATAGCCTATACTCTCTAAATGGCTAAACAATACAAAGGCGGAAAATATTTTCTTGGCAAACTTTCTCAACGACGTCGTAGAATATGATACATTATTTGAATATTGCAACAAACCTTTCCTGCTGCGGAAAGTGAAGGCTAATCATGTTCAAGGAATTTCTCTCCTAGATTGGTACCGCGTTGTTGTCGTTGGGATGGAACCTCATTTAGTGTTTTCTTCGGTTTGCACTCATATACTATAAACAACAAAGATAGATAAAAACTAAACTACTTTAGGAAATGACAGCGCAATACGCAGATCCACAGCATACCACAGAGGTGGCACATATATGCGACAGAGTACCATAGAAGTGCCACAAAGGCACCTCGACTTTAGCATACAGATAAAACTCCCCTCCATAGCACATTCCTAAATATGGGCATCGAAAACCTAACATATAAATTATTAAACTATCTTGCATAGCACTTTGCGAAACATAAACATCGCGAACCGTAGGTAGAGGTTATTCCAGCACTCTCCACACGCACCCCAAAATATGAATATAACAAATGGCAATGAGAAAACAGTAAAACCTTCTCTACAGCATTGATCGAAACATAGCCACTAAAACTTGTACGCAAAAGGCACCAAACTACTCTTCACAGCGCAGTTTTCCGCATAATTTCTGTACAAAAAGTTTACGTCCCCTACACTGACATTTTTGAATGTACAAATTTCCAAAACACTCCTAGAAAGAAAACGTATCACTGACAGCCTCGCGCCAGAATATATTAGTGTAGATTCACGGATACGCATTGTTACCTTGTTTTATTATTGATACTTCTGACCCTTTGTAATGGACTAACACGTACCCCCGACTTGTAATTATCAGTGGGTTCTGAAGACAAGCCGGCAGAAATTGCACGCGTAATATCCCCGGTTACATCATAGTGTTTCTTTAAGGAAATCCTTTATAAATGACAACAGCGTAGTACTTGTTTCTGACTCGTCATTGTTGTTAAAGGACTCAGGAGACTCAGCAGGCGAAGATTACCAGGACATCGTCCGACAAGAGCGACGCCGACGAGAGCTGCAGAAACTTCGGGCGAAAGTGCGAGCAGCACAGGGTCGCTGGGAAATTCAAACAAATCCCTTGGACGTTGATTCTGACCAGGAGATTAACGAAATGCTTGACATCTCACATCAGCGAACCATCGGAGGTAGTCCAAATACTATATAGTTAAAGACTAGTAGAACCTACTGTATTTACGCAGCTCTAGAGATTTAGCAGTCAAGAAAGAAGACTGGTGTCGATAAAATTTACGGTCTTTTTTACACGGACAGTTACTAAAACCTTTTTTACCATACTAAAGGAATATAAAGGATGTCAGCAAAGGTTTCGTGGTACTGCAACTGTAGGGAAAATCAAGATTTTATTAGAAATTTCTTTGACGATTATTTTCATAATGCTTTTGCACGCTGCTAGCCGGACCTTCAAGTCGGGGATTCGTAGAGCAGCCAGATCAACATCAGCAGCAAGCGCCCGTTGAATATCGTGGTAGGTAATGTTGTTAATTAGGAGCGGAACTATAGAAGTTCAACCGAAGTAAGCCTCAGCATGGCATGTTACTCTGAATTTGACTGTCCCCTACACATATCCCCGAAACCATGTTTGCTAACTTCCACTATTTATCCATCTTGTCAGTGCTCGTTAAACTTTTAAACTAAAATATTTTAAGTTATGTGAACTTATTATTAATATTTGAGGCACCGCTGTATTACTTAATATGATTTGGATGCAAATCATGCGTGGATAGGCGATCAAAGTTTTCTTAAGCATTCCATATTTACCATCTAAAATCATTCGACATTATCAGAACAGTTTTAGACAACGTGTCTTCCCGTTTCTTATACTCGTTAATAGTATCGTTAATAGTAGATTATTGCTTTCAAAAGTATGGACTTTTCAATACTTGTGAATCTGGTGCTTGATATGATTTCTGGGCAACATTGAGCTATTGCGTGCTTACGTTACAAATCATGATAGCGATTAAATGTTATGCATTTCTTGAGAGCCTCACATGAGAACAGAACCGTCGCTTATGAATAGTCGTCGGATTAATTCGGGCAAATGTACGGCTTCATATCCGTTCAGTGATTTATCGTAGGCTCAAAGTTCATTTAAAACGGATAATTTGATCTTAGATATAAAGGTAGTTGAGATTATTAGGTGAAACATAACTGGATTATTAAGATAACAAGGAGAGGTCAACCTCTTTTAAAAACATGTTTGCTTCTCATATTTATGATGCTTCAAAATCAGCCTCGACAGCAAGATATGTAAAATTCCCATAAAAAATGTGTGTCCTGTGTTTCTTATGGAATTATGGTCTATAAAGCTTGAATATTGAACCGTTTCAAAAATTTCTCCAAAATGTAGGGGATGCAAATTTAAAGCTGTGCTTTCAAGCGCTTTGCAAGTTTTACAATAATGGGAGGACCTGCAGCAATTGGTATTTCTCAGACCATATACGAAAATACCCAAATGTATTCACATAAATAGAAACATATTGAATGAAATACGTGAACGCGTATGCATTGGTGAATTTTTTAATCTGTTTTTGGCAGTGCTAGAATTAATTACAGCTTACCTTGTTTCTTCAAACAAAATTGTTGTTGCCTACGTGTCCTTCCGCCTACATCACCTTTTGTGCACATACAACGCTAAGCATTGAACGTGCAATAGTCAATCTAATCACCAGTGAGTGTGTCAAACTTCATTGGTTGGCTCGTTATTCTAGCTTCCTCTTCATGCTATCGGATGCTGTGCTCACATGCTGCGTTAGGTTGCCTTGATTAACGGTTGGAAGGTACCTGCTAACGCAAATACCGGTGGAAAAGGTCAAGTGCGGTCTGTTCCACCTCGTGTTAAAACATTCGAGTTCACTCTATTGACCCCTCTTTCTTGACCTATTAAAGGGAAATTTATATATTATGGACAATGTTTCTTACCGCGAACGTCTATACCATATATGTGTATATATATAAAATGTGATTGAGTACTTATCAGAAACAGTGTACCGTTTTATGGGGGCGGAGATAAAACTGTTTCTGCAGTGTTTGCTTACTTCTACTTCACTAGATTAGAATGGAGCAGACTAGATTTCGACCGTTCGTCATTCCAAGTCAACACCAAAGTCGCTTGTTCTCTTCCAGTTATGCGTGTATTGAGATAATACATGTGCCTTGCCATTGTCTAGAAATCGATTTTATTGAGCGATTTCAGACAGAGCGCTCTCCGGTTGTTAGTGTCTCGCAATCATAATATTTCAGGTTTCTATGAACATTTTGATCGCTCCATGCGTCTAGATGGTGGCGCGCCTAGCCGAACAGCGTCCGATGATGTTTCACCCTTTTCCTTTGTGTGTGTTGCACTCGCTTTGAAAGAAATGCGCGAGGAGAATTGACAATAGAACGCCCCCCCGATAAAGCACGAACATCACGAACAATTTTTGGTTGCTAATGGCTTGCTGGCCGCGCGCTACCCTGTCGGAGGATGGAGACATTTTGCCGAAACTTGACGTGACACATGACGTACCCACCTGCTACTATATTCAGGGAGTATAGTGGCAACACCACCTAAAAAAAGAGAGGATAATCATGTGCGTTTTGCCAAACAAAAATGCCCGATGATTTAAGCTATCTCTACGACAGCGAGTGTGTTTCGGATGTGCGTGTGTTCAGGTCGCGTTTAAACGTAGCTTAGCCAGAGTACATGGTTGCATATAATCTTCAATGTCGTGTTGTCTAGCGAAGAACGCAGAATTATTCGAAACATGTTCTGTTAGTTTGCTAAGTCTACATCTGGTAGTATGGGCGTATATTTAGAGTTTCTATCCTCTAAAAGAACTGTCTGCTTCCTGGATATGATGCCTTTGCGACAGTTGTCTGCACCGCAAAATACTATCGTGTATATGCCACTTTCATCGTTAAAACTGGGAGGTGGAGAGGATTAGCCTGAGAAATACTGACTAAGTGTGTATGAGGGTGCGGTGAACTAAAAATTGTGTGACAAAATGGAGAGAAATATGTTAAACGCAGAAAATGTGCTTGAAACGTTCGAAATCGAGGCACGGGTTAAAGGAAAATTTTGGAGACTTTTGGAGACAATTGGTATGGATGAATAGCTTTTCGTCTACAAGACAACTGGGAGCAGGGAAAATACGATTAAATAAACAACTAAAAATAGTTAGAAAACTAGCTCCGCTATTCTTAGCACCCGCAGCAAATAAATAAAGTTGCCTATTAGATACTTTTTGGTTAATTCAAGACGTCGAAATTAACTGTGTTGTATATTTTAATTAACTCCAAGTTTGGAATTATAAAAGATTAATAGAAATCGAGGTATATGTAGCGGCCGTTAAAGGCAATACATGTAAAAACTATAAGAAAACTCTCACAAAATTCATCGAATGGAAATCATCTTATTGCTTCTTTATTGCGCAGTAATATTTTGGTTGAAACTCCTACCTGACGCTCAGTAACTTAATGTTCACGGCGTAAGGCAGCCTCGCTGCTGATATCTATTCCTTGTGCTGCTGTATCTGGCGGTCAATATTTATTACGTTTTCTTTATTTGAGGTGAATTGTGTTTTTTAGGACCAATTAGGTGATCCATAACGTCGTAGTTTACTAATTTGATTATCTGAAATGATATTTCAGCTTCTCCAGGTGATGATGAGACACCGCTACAGGGAACGGGTCAATATGAAGATTTCCATACCATCGACTGGCAGAGGGACATTGCCCGAGATCGTATGCGGCACAGGTACGATGAAGTCCATCTAAATACTATTGCACATCATAGTATCTTTAACCAGCTGTAAGCAACAACGATAGGTGAGAAAACTTAGTTCGCCTCCGGTGAAATACACCGAATATAAAATATAGAGCATGGAATTCATACGTAAATTCATTGTGGCGTACTAAATTGCCTTCTTAGGCAAAAACGAGCAGGTCTTTCGACCATGGATTACGTCAAGCAGCAAAGAATAGTCTTAAGCTAATTTTACTTTGCCCTAGCCTGATCTGTCGGACTAGGACTATTCATTTCAACCTTATTAGGCACACCTAAAAGTATGATCTATATGTATCCAGAAGGTGAATACAAAAGCACGGCCCTACAGACCTGGTTATAAAATTTCGTCACTTAAGATTAACACGTGAAAGGCTGGACGATAAATGTAGACAAAGTGACTTTGCAAGGGAAAAAACTCATAAGTTTTCTCGTTACATACGATTTTTATAACAAATATAACTTGCCTTTCAATCAACCTAAGTAGGCCTTCAAAAGCGTTTGAGGGTTTGGTGGCAGTACGTTTGGCAACCTAAGAGAATTGTTTTAAATTTTAAAAGCACAAATCAGCTTAAAATTATGGCACTTTAGTAGTGCAGTATGACCACAGCTATACCACAGGCAGCATCGCATGTAATTGCCTTAGCACAATTGTTTCTCTAATTTCACTTTCCGACGTTAACGAGAAAAACGTTGTTGGGTCAGCTGTTTAATCTTGCATTTGGAGATTAATAGGCCGGTGCTTTACCCCTGCAACCGCAGCAGTTAAACACAATATTATGCTAGAATGCGTGATTAGTGGCTGTCTGGACAGAGTCTGGCTTTCGATGTAACCCAATCCGGAAACTGAACATTATTCCGAGTTCCTGGCAACCCAGGATCGGCTCCGGTCTAAGGAAGAACCCTTCCTCAGACTCGAGCTGGAATTTCTGAGTTATTGGGCGCCTACTAACTGATATGTTTGATGATCCTTCTATGTACATTGTCTAGTATTTCTGCCTGATTGTTTGTTTTTGCTGGTGTTATTATTGAAATCTCCCAATAAAAATATCATACGTGAAAAACGCCAAATGTGGTGTTTTTGTTTTGACTACGAATGTGTCCCGAAAGCACTGGTTTTTAATGTATGCACGATTCATATATCGAAGCTTCGTATTATGCAGTAAAGTTGAATCTATTATGTAACGTTTTTCTATATTCTTGGTGGCACTCTGTCCGCAGGAATCTTATGAAAAAGCGTGCTGATGGCATGTGGCACTTACTATGTAGCATTCAAGATGCATGGTCGGGGTGGCTATGCGTTTTATTGGTAGGAATCGCCGCAGGAAGTATCGCCGCAGTCATCGATATTGGTAATTACTGTCTTGTAGCATCCCTTAGTCATCAATAAAAACGGTTCTTAGGACATATTATTGGGACATAATACTTTAGCGGACGCTATACACTTTAGCGTTTATATCGAAAACCTCTTTTTCTTGTGTGTATTTTGAATAGGCGCCGCATGGATGAAAGATCTTCGGGAAGGTATTTGTCCACAAGCGTTCTGGTTAAACAAAGAACATTGCTGTTGGGCCTCGAACGAAGCTTCTTTTGAAGGAGCGCAGTGTAATCAGGTCAGTATACAGGACGTTTCAATATTATAGCTATTTTTTTCTGAAACTTCTCAGCACCTCCACAACATAATAAGCTTATTGCGCTTAATACAGTAGCTACCAATTTTGTAATTGTTGAATAATAACGACAAATTACTTTAATTTCACCAAACAAAGCTTAACCGTGCTCTAAAAAATTACAATATATGCTATTGAGTAAATGTTGGAGTTCAAAAATCTACCTATTTTTTCTATTTTACATATCAGCTTATCAACATCCCAACAGGTTTGCCTAGCCTAACCTACAATTATCATTGCATCCATATTATTGTACATTACTGTCGGCGGTATGAACGCTTGTCATGAAGAGTGTGATAAAAAAAGGAAATGTATCTTATCTATCTGCTGCTTCTTCTCAGTGGTATAAATGGCCGGAGGTATTCCGCTCAAGAGGTGAATTGCCGATGGTATCCCCTGAAGAATGGTGGTTTTCGGTTCTACAATGTATATTCTACGTATTCTGGAGTGTATCTTTCGCGGCCATCGCTGCCATGCTCGTGCACACGTTTGCTCCATACGCCTGCGGCTCGGGAATTCCCGAGATCAAAACGATACTGTCTGGTTTCATCATTCGCGGGTACCTTGGAAAGTGGACGCTTATTATTAAATCGGTTCGTCGCTATCACAACTACGTACGACATTGTATTAAGTTCTTGGAAACTAAATTAATGCTGATATGGACGAATCCTTTTATGTTATATTAACACAACTAATAGGTTAATAAAATAGCGGACATTTCGGGTCTTTCGTATTTTCAAATCGCCGTTGTTGTCTTATAATATTATCATTGGATTCTGTCAATTCCAGGTGCTCAAGCAGCGTTTAATTACCACAAAAAAAGTTACACTCACTTGACTAGTAGATATGTCATTGAGTTTATAAGTATTAGGTGAGCCACAGTTGGCTCTCGAAAAATTACCCGTCATTTTCAATTCAAAGAGAGGTGTGACACGCTTATACGACCGCTCGACCGAAATAAAAAGATCAAATCAACGTTGTTATGTTGCATACTTTTTTGACCAAGGTAAAGCATTCTTAAAGTTTGCCTCTCTGGAAACAGAATTGTATACAAATGTTTAGTAAAGCGAAATTTTTTTTCCTTTAAAAATGACGCGAGCTTTCTTATAGCGTTTGCCCTCTCTGAATTTTTAGTGGTTAGTTAGTTTATCAAGGGAATTAGCAAAACCAAGACTTGAAGTTCTATAACATCGAATTGTGTTGTGTCTATCCTACGGCTCCGTTTGTAGGTGGGCCTTGTACTAGCCGTATCGGCCGGTCTATCTTTGGGTAAAGAAGGTCCCCTGGTGCACGTAGCATGCTGCATCGGAAATATTCTCGCCTACGTCTTCCCGAAATACGGCCGTAACGAAGCCAAAAAGAGAGAAATTCTTTCGGCAGCATCTGCGGCCGGCGTATCTGTTGCATTTGGGGCGCCCATTGGAGGCGTACTGTTTTCCCTTGAAGAGGTTGGTACTACAAATGATCATTTTAGTTGGCCAATCACGTTATACCGACGACAACCATCATGGCGCTCAGACTTTATTATTCAGTCATTCTTCCGTAAGAATCTGGCCATTGTTTCCGTGATTTATCTGTCTGGTTGGTCTATAGGACATACACGTTTCCTGCTTATCTTGGACATATTGACGGATGAAAGCTGAACATGTTATAACAGATGTGCATGTGATCTTTACAGGTGTCTTATTATTTCCCACTAAAGACGTTGTGGCGTTCATTCTTTTGCGCCCTTGTTGCCGCATCGGTACTTCGGAGTATCAATCCTTTTGGCAATGATCATCTCGTGATGTTCTACGTCAAGGTTTGGAGTAGTTAGTGTTGATAGAAAACGTGTCCGCATACTGTAGATTGCAAAAGGCGCTCCTGACAATGAATTACAGAGACACATGGAATTGTCCATGTGTCTCTGTAATTCATTGTCAGGCTGCACTGTCACGGAAGCGGAATATCGCCGTTGGCAACGATGCAATCCAAGGACGTAACGTTATCTATTCATAGCATAAGTTCTCATGACGTCGATGCTTAACACATGGAGGAGACGGACATATGAAAAATTTCCTGAAATGCGGAGGATGAAATCACTTCTGTGATCTAAAGTCATTTGACCTTACACCCAAATCATTAAGACGCATTTCACTACGATGTTTAACTGTGTTCGATTTATTTGTCATGACGATATTTAGATTTATCCTTTTGTCAAGCTTAATATCATTTCATGGCAATTTGCGATAAATGATTGTGTTTCATCGATTTTCTGTACCGTAGTACACTACGCCGTGGGCGTTTTTCGAGCTAGTCCCATTTCTTCTTCTGGGTGTGATGGGTGGAATCCTGGCGACCATATTTATTAAATGCAACCTTCGCTGGTGCCGTTTCCGCAAGACTTCACAGCTTGGCCAGT